>JAKVIS010004386.1:0-14227 GCA_033119425.1 Bufotes viridis
GTTTCTGCCTTCTGTGAAACACCTGTTTGGTCAAAGGTGCCCTTTCCACCCCTTAAAATGTTCATATAGGGGTGCACTTTCAAAATGCGGTTCCTTCTTGGGATATTTAATTTCTGGGGAACTCCGAATTATTTACATGCGACATGGCACGTAAAATCCATGTCTGCTTATTCAGGCCTGCAAAATCCATATATTTCAGTTTTTATTCAACACCCTGATATGTATTAATACTGCAGGATTCGTGCACATATCTTCATTCAGCAGGACCTGCGATGACGATCACCGCGCTCACCACATGGTGAGCGCGGTGACGCTCATTGCAGGTCCTTTTGCAGGTCCTGAAGAAAGAAGAGGATACCGGCTGCACGATCAAGTGAATGAGGTGAGTTTTTTTATTATTTTTAACCCCTCAATGGCCATTTTATTTAGCATTCCATCTTAAGAATGCTATTATTTTCCGTTATAACCATGTTAAAACCAAGTTATAACGGAAAATAATAAAATCACCCGAACATCCAAACCGAACTTCAGTGAAAAAGTCCGGGTTCGGGTCCAGGTACCCGAACTCGCAAAGTTCAGGATAAACTCAAACTTTGAAGTTCGGGTTCGCTCAACTCTAGTAGCAAGGACATTTCTTCATAAATCACCAGTCCCCTAAGAATCTTACCAATGTGAGGTAGAAAGTGTGACATTCTTATACAATCTCTATACACTAAAACTGTAGTGGATATGAGACTAATCTGTGAATTGGTTCTACACTGTGCCCATGTGATTAAGGTAAAAAAAAAGAAGAATACTTTACATAATGGCAAAGGGATTTTTAAGTTAGTACCTCACTTTTCCCATGTGAAAAAAGACTTCTCATGTACAGGAGGTCTATCAAAGATAGAAATAACTTATGAATCCAAAAACATACCTCATCAAGACTGAAGCGCATGTGCTGGCACATGATATTGAATTTCCGCTGTTCACTTGAGGAAAAGCCATTCACCTCCTCCACTAAAAAATATTTTGGGTGCCTAAACTGATGTCCATTTTTGGGGAAAGCGAATGTCAGGTTATAAAGTTCCCCATAACGGAAGAGTAAATTTATTATGGTACTACTGGCTGTTTTGTGTGTTTTTAAGAAGAAAATGTTTGGCCTTAGGCCTCATGCACACGACAGTATTTTGGGGACCGTATACTGGCCGTTTTTTCAGTTCAGTATACTGACATCCGCATTTGCGGAGCGCGCCACCGACCTTCTGGACGGCGGCTCCGCAAAAATATAGAGCATGTCCTATTCTTGCCCGCAATTGCGGACAAGTATAGGCATCTCTATAGGGCTGGTGGCAAGGTGTTTTGCGGATCCACAAACTTGCGGATCCGCAAAACACTACGGACGTGTGAATAAGGCCTTATTTTGTCTAAAATGCTGACATTTGGCAGATTTAGGCCCCTTTCACACGAGCGTGTCCGGATTAGGTCCGGATGCGTTGCAGATACGTTCAGTGAAAACCGTGCGATTTGGCAGGCAAAGCCATTCAGTTTTGTCTGCGATTGCGTTCAGTTGCTCAGTTTTTATCGCGCGGGTGCAATGCATGATGTGAACGCATTGCACCTGCACTGAATCCTGACCCATTCATTTCAATGGGGCTGTGTACATGAGCATTTTTTTTCACGCATTACTTGTGCGTTGCGTGAAAATCGCAGCATGTTCTATATTCTGTGTTTTTCACGCAGCCCTAGCCCCATAGAAGTGAATAGGGCTGCGTTAAAAATGCATTGCAAGAATCACAAAAATAAACGTGGCCTAAATGGGTGGGACTGCTCCAAACCCCACACACTGTGGCGTGTTTCTAACTGGGGGGGCAGTTCCTCCGCATGTGGTTCGCAGCGAACGGCTATCCCCAGCAAAAATTGCATACAATGGAGGATGCCGGCGCGAACAACAAGCACCACACAAACATCCTACACAAAATAAAACATGTGCGGATGAAAATATATAAACACATAACTCACAGAAAAAAGATGCACCACATGGATAAGCAACTGACAACACTGGCTAATCCCTCACTCTGGTGTTAAAAGCTGAGAGATTCGCCAATATTTCCAATTAGGAACATATCGGAGCCCCTTTAGGCACCACTACACGGTATCTCAGCATGACATGGGGTCCTACCACTAGACTACCTATGGTGTGTGAACAAGGTCTGAACAGGTATTAAGTAGCCTACAGCCCCATCCCACTCACCTGCACTGCAGGACCAACAATGCAATGGGAACACATGAGGCCGCAAGCTACACCTACAACAGACCATGTGACACCGGCTTCCAGGTGCAACAGAATGTTTACAAGCCATATGCAATGGCACATTCAATACATATAAAACAAGAATCACAAAAATAAACGTGGCCTAAATGGGTGGGACTGCTCCAAACCCCACACACTGTGGCGTGTTTCTAACTGGGGGGGCAGTTCCTCCGCATGTGGTTCGCAGCGAACGGCTATCCCCAGCAAAAATTGCATACAATGGAGGATGCCGGCGCGAACAACAAGCACCACACAAACATCCTACACAAAATAAAACATGTGCGGATGAAAATATATAAACACATAACTCACAGAAAAAAGATGCACCATGCATTGCATCTGCAAGCAAGTGCGGGTGCGTTGCGTTTTTCACTGATGGTTGCTAGGAGATGTTGTTTGTAAACCTTCAGCTTTTTATCACGCGCGTGAAAAACGCATCAAAACGCATTGCACCCGCACGGAAAAAACTGAACAACTGAATGGCCTTGCCTGTGAAATCGCACAGTTTTCACTGAACGCATCCGCAGCGCATCTGCACCTAATCCGGACACGCTCGTGTGAACCCAGCCTAAATATTTTAAGCCATTCCTCTTTCCAACACCTATATGGTGAGCTAGGTGAAATGGATTTTTCTCTTTGTAAAATTTGATTAATAATAGTAATAATGAACAATCTGTATTTATTTAGCCCCAACATATTCTGCAGCATTTTATCCGAGGGTACATATACAAACAATATCATTACAGAGTAACAAACTAATCAATAAGTCAAGCAATACGCTACAATGGTGGTTTACTTGTTCCCATTGTTCTGTGAGCACAGGCAATGACTCTTTCTTTGTGGGAATTTGGACCATTGTGTTACATTAGCGGTTCCTGTTTACCACTGAGTACTGGTGCCAGCTTCATGTCAGTGTGAATTAGGGTCATTGAGGGAGATTTATCAAGACTGGCGCTTTCTGCACCCATCTTGATTTCCCCTGCCCTGCAGGAGGATGCGCCTAATTTATGATAAGGCACACGCCCCATAATAAATGCTCCTGCAGACTGCGCGCCTAACCAGAAATCTACAAAAGCTCAGAGCTCCTGTAGATTTCGGGCTTCCTTTACAGAAAACTGGTGCTAATTAGAGATGAGCGAACACCTGGATGTTCGGGTTCGAGAGGTTCGGCCGAACTTCCGGAAAATGTCCGGGTTCGTGATCCGAACTCAACCCGAACTTCATCCCGAACCCGAACCCCATAGAAGTCAATGGGGACCCGAACTTTTGGGCACTAAAAAGGCTGTAAAAGACACCCAGAGGGATAATATACCGCAATAAACGCATTGCGATTACAACTTTGAGCTAACGATCACCATGGGAACGCCTCCTCCAGTAGAATGTACTGTCGGATCTGAGAATTAAGTTGAAATCGCAATGCGATTCTCATATATTTGCTTAATCGCATTGCGATTTCAACTTAGCATTGCTAAATAATTCATCCATATCGTTAACTTACTGAGTCAGTAAGTTAACGAATATGGATGGAATTATTTAGCAATGCTAAGTTGAAACGGCAATGCGATTAAGCAGATATATAATAATCGCATTGCGATTTCAACTTAATTCTCACATCCGACAGTACATTCTACTGGAGGAGGCGTTCCCATGGTGATCGATAGCTCAAAGTTGTATCGCAATGCGATTAAGCAAATACATAAGAATCGCATTGCGATTCCAACTTTTTAGTACTCAACTTTTAAAATCGTGCACCACTTTAAGTTCCAAAGTTGCAATGCTGCTCGAATAGAACTTAAAGCTGTCTCTTAGTCAGTTTTAGTATGGTGTGCTGGAATAGAAGTTACATTCGTATTACCTAATATAACTTAGAGCAATACAGTCAACTTTACACTGTTAGTTTTATTATCGCGATAATACAACTATTCAAGACTCGTGTACGATGCGTCTGTACGTAGTGTGCGTTACCTCGGACACTATTCTATTTTGCCAGCCACAGCTGAAACCACTGATTTATGGTATTGCTATTTTGGCAATTGAATTTAACCCCAGAAAATAATCTATCCTTTGCCAGACAGCAGACAGTATTATACTTGTCTAGCCAAAGCTGGAACACCAGATTTAGGGGATTGGTATTTGGGCAATTGTATTTAACCCTTAATAAAATATAGAAATTTCTTTCCTGAGTTTCTAGGGGTGACAATTAGCACAGCCAAGCCCCTGATGTAGGATATAGCAAAAAAAAAAACTAGTATTGATGGATTGATGGACTTGGTGGCAGCTTCTTCTGGCGCACCACAAGTCACAAAATGACACGCCGATCAGCCCAGAAAATAAGTGACAGAAAAACGCTCTGTGCAGCCTAAAAACCAGCGAGCAAGTAACTAGCAGAGTTCAATGATTCTCAGCTGTAAATTGATCCGTTCATTAGGTGCTGTTGCTGACTTTAACCTGCCAAATCTCGCCCTGATAGAAGCTGCGTCCTCTCCCTACACTAATCAGAGCAGTGTGACGTGCGGCGCTACGTGACTCCAGCTTAAATAGAGCTGGGTCACATGCTGCACTTGGCCAATCACAGCCATGCCATTAGTAGGCATGGCTGTGATGGGCTCTTAGGGCAAGAAGTAAAATGCTAACTGATTGGCTGCTGTGCAGCCCTTCAGAAAGCGGGAAGAAATCAACGAACACCGGACCCGAACCCGAACTTTTTTGAAAATGTCCGGGTTCGGGTCCGTGTCACGCACCCCAAAATTCGGTACGAACCCGAACTATTCTCGAACTGTTCGCTCAACACTAGTGCTAATGAAGATAAATTTGACGCCATGGCTGGCCACACCCCCTTTTAGAAAAGTGGCGAGGACAGCGAAAAAGGGGAAATGCGACAACCATTTTAAAAAGTCACAGTTAAAAAGTCGCACCTGCAACTTTTTAATGCCACTTTTCTGGAGTAAAGGGAATAATAAACCTCCCCCTTTGTGCCTTGTTCCTCACCACAGTTTGGCACTGCTGAAGTTAATATTCCCTTGTTCTGTTTGTGCATCTCATTGATCAATGAGTTCATTAAGCTAGATATTCTGTGGTGTGTGTCCTGCCCCTGGCCTGTGCAACAGATTCTATCTCAGAGTTGGTTTGGATTTGTTTAGGTTCTATCTGCTGGGTTTTGTGAAGGAGCTTCTAATCCATTTGTCTGTCCATCTGCCTGGCCTGTTGTCCTGATTTGTTTGCTTGCCTGTGCTCCGTCTTCTGCCTGTTATCTGAATTCTGACCTGGTTCCATTTGCCATGATCCTGAGTCTATTCGGTGGATTTGTATATTCTTAGCCTTCCTGACTTCTGCCTGGTTCTGTCTGTGACCTGTGTGTGTCAGCTGCCAACTACACCGGGACTATTCCAAGAGGTAGGGCAAAGTTCCCAAACCGTTGTCCATAACACAATATTTGCAAGGTCCCTACTTCCAAGAGCTTGCAATCAATGATGAATTAAGGGTAACATAACAGTAAAAAGTGCTTATTTTGTTTAACGGTCAGTCCCATTTTTTAAAAAACAATATAAAGCCATAGAACGCAAATAATGAGCAAGTCATCAGTCAGTATCTGTATGTGCATATTCGAAGTGCATTTAATTGCATGGAGTGCAGTCGATACAGTTCAATAAAAAAATCTTCCTCTGAGGAATAATGTAGACCAAGGGTGCACAACATTTTCTAGTCGTGGGCCGGAAAAGACTAAATCCACCCCAAGTGCCGAAAATAAAACTTAAAGGTGTATTTGTAGTACCACTGACCTGAGGGTACTACTATTATAAATGGTTTGTAGTGCAATGTAATATAATGTCATGCAAGCAATAGTTCAAATGGCTGCAGCTCTCACCTCTACCTTTAATCCAAGAAGCACGGAAAAGAGATCAGAACTGGGCCTTATGAAGTATCCAATGGAAAAATGGAATCCAGCTTCTTATGGAATAAAAAAGGTTCTTTATTGGCTCATCATATAAAATCCACCAAAGTCACAGAAAATGACATCAAAGTGACGCGTTTCGGGTTACAGAATCCAGCCCTTCATCAAGACATAACAAAATGTATTAAAACCATTCCTTTTATACAGCACAGGGTCCAACCCCTTCTAATTAGCAAGGTATCCTGCACCTGGAACCTAGAATGTGAGCCATTCAGTGATCCAGGGGAGGAGATCCAGCATCACAGGTGGTGCATACATATACATAATGAGAACATCTTAGTTGTATTGCAGAGTAAGATCATGTTTTCTTTTTAGCCCTTTTTGGTATACAGGTGTCAAGCGAAAACATCCAGAAGGTTTTCCTACTGAAAAGTTTTTGTCTACGGTCCCCTCCTCTCATAGGCAATGTCACCACTTTAATCCCCTGTGCACAAATCGCAGATGCATCTCCTTTATGAACAGTGGCGAAGTGGAAAGTCACCGCCGATACATTACGAGTCTGAAAATAAGGGATGTCACTAAGATGTTTTCTAATGCGTATTTTCAACTCTTTCATAGTGCAACATACTGAAGTTTACAAATTTTACATGTGATAACATACACAACAAATTCCGTGTTACAATTAATATATTGTTTTAAAGTGTGTGTTATTATTCACTGTGGACATAACCTCCTTAGTAACACACATATATCGGCTGCATATACATCTCCTACTTCCACATTTATAATTACCAGTGGTTTTTGGCCAGGAGCATACCCGAAGGATAGTGTCAATAAACAAACTGGGGCTAAGTTTTTGTCCCGCTGTGGGTGCTGTTTTAGATATAATTTGATGCCTGCAGATACCACATCTCTCCACTCATCATCATCAGGGAGATGTTTTCAGATGATCTTGCATTACAGATGTCCCGAACTATTCGGCGGCGAACAGTTCCGGGCGAACATCGCTTGTTCGCGTTCACCGCAGCAGACGAACATATGCGATGTTTGGTCTGCCCCCTCTACATCATTGAGCAAACTTTGACCCTGTACCTCACAGTCAGCAGACACAATCCAGCCAACCAGCATACCCTCCCTCCCAGACCCTCCCACCTCCTATTAAAGAGCAAGGACAGCATCAATCTTAGATTCATTCTGAAGCTGCAGTGTTAGAGCAGGGAGAGTACTGCAGCTGCTGAATTAATAGGGAAAGCATTAGCTAGGCCAGTGTTCTGTGTCCACTCCAGTCCTGTAAGGACAGCGTCCTCCTGACAGCACCACAAAAAAGCCCTTTTTAGGACTGGTACATCAGTCTGCTTTTTTTTTTTTTTTTTTTTATATATATATATTGCAGTTGCATGTCCGTGTGAGAGGCCACATGCCCACAGACTGTGCTGTGTGCACACCACTCATATAGGGTGGCACAGTACCTTGCAGATAAAAAAGTCATTTCATTTTTACCATTTAATATAATTGCAGTTGCCTGCCAGTGTGTGTCAGGCCCACATACTGTATTGTGCCCACTGCCAGTGCCCACCACTCATATCGGGTGGCACAATACCTTGCAGATAAAAAAGTCATAAATTTTTTACCCTTTTATATAATTGCAGTTGCCTGCCAGTGAGTGTCAGACCCACTGACTGTACTGTGCCCACTGCCCACCACTCATATAGGGTGGCACAGTACCTTGCAGATAAAAAAGTCATTACATTTTTACCCTTTAATATAATTGCAGTTGCCTGCCAGTGTGTGTCAGGCCAACAGACTGTACTGTGCCCACTGCCAGTGCCCACCACTCATATCGGGTGGCATAGTACCTTGCAAATAAAAAAAGTCATTTAATTTTTACCCTTTAATATAATTGCAGTTGCCTGCCAGTGTGTGTCAGACACACTGACTGTACTGTGCCCACTGCCCACCACTCATATAGGGTGGCACAGTACCTTGCACGCATAGTACCACTAATCAAAAAAAAAAAAAACAGGCAGAGGCTGGCCATCCCTACGGGGCCGTCATGGTCGTGGTGCTGTGATTTCCACTGGCCCTGGAATAATGCCCAGTTTTTAGAGGCCACGTACCCTGAACTCGAAAAATTCTGAGGACATAGTTGACTGGCTTACACAGCACACCCAATCTTCTACAGCTTCCTCTCGGAACCTTGACGCACCATCCTCCTCCAGCTCAGCTTCGGGCACCTCTCAAGTTAAAACCCGCCGGCCCGCCACAACCAACACTAGCACCACAGCCACTTTAATTGATCTGTCAGAGAAGTTATTTAAACATCAGTTGGAAGAAATGAGTGATGCGCAACCATTATTGCCAGAGGATGTAGATAACAGGGATATGTCTCAGTCAGGCAGCATTACACACATGGACGTATGGTGTGATGATGATGATGTTGTACCCGTTGCTGCTTCCTTTGCTGAGTTGTCAGATACAAGTGAAGCGGTTGATGATGATGATATATCTGTAGATGTCACGTGGGTGCCCGCTCGAAGAGAAGAAGAACAGGGGGAAAGTTCAGATGGGGAGACAGAGAGGAGGAGAAAACAAGATGGAAGCAGATGGAGGTTGTCGCAAGATGCTAGTGGCACAGTCAGACAGCATGTATCGGCACCCGGGGTCAGCCAGACAGCACGCCAATCAACGCATGCTGTTGCCACCACCAGAATGCCGTCATTGCAATGCTCAGCAGTGTGGCATTTTTTGTGTGTCTGCCTCTGAAGGGATTGCGTATCACAATGAAGAGATCACCTCTACGAGTGTGTTGGCAATGTTGGCACACCCCAGATGATAAGGTCGTTGCTTCATTGGGAAAAGACCGAAAGCGATCGGCTGGATAATTTTTCATATAGAAAACATTAATTTTCTTTTTGATCATCTAAGGTGATCATTAAAGCCTACTAGGCCAACAATGGGCCCACACTGCAGAATCATTGTTTTCTGGGTCACTTAACTGTCACTGAACTACCTCAGCATGACCATAGGCTTTGAAAAACCGCCATCGCCTGCAATCTCCTAAACGTGTGAACCAGCACAGTCATCACTACACCAAGATTGACGCATAGAGGAATAAAATTTATGTCAACTTCTGACAACTCTTTGTGGTTGTCTAAAATCTATTCGATACACGTCCCCTGATAGGGGACGTAATGGGCATTAAACTGATAAGAATAGTACTACTTAACACACCACTCATATAGGGTGTCACAGTACATTGCATGGCGCACGCGCAGTGACCTAAAATTCAAACGGAGCGGACCGAGCATGGGTCTTTTTCCATCTCCCGGTTCCAAAAATCTATTCACTACACTGGCCCTGATAAGGGACAAAACAGAGATTAAACTGATAGGAATAGTACTTAGTTAACAGTAGTTGCATTGGTGGCAAATTCCATTGCAAGTGCCCAAAATTAGAAGGAAGTGGACAGAGCAAGCTTTTTTCTCTATCTCCCCATGCAAGGATTCAATTCAATACACGTCCCCTGATAGGGGACTTAACACAGATTAAAATGGTAAGAATAGTAGTTCACACTATTTGTATTGGTGGTACAGTACATTGCGCGGCGCACGCGCAGTGCCCCAAATTGGAAGTAAGAGGACCGACCAATCATCTTTTTCCATCTCCCGGATCCTAAAATCTATTCGATACACGTCCCCTGATAGGGGACGTAACAGGGATGAAACTGATAGGAATAGTACTACTTAACACACCACTCATATAAGGTGGCACAGTACATTGCACGGTGCATGCGCAGTGCCCCAAATTGGAAGGAAGAGGACCGACCAACCATCTTTTTCCATCTCCCGGTTCCTAAAATCTATTCCATACATCGGCCACTGATAGGGGACAAAACAGAGATTAAACTGGTAAGAACAGATTTTTTTAATTAAAAAAAAAGAGGACACCCTCTGCGGAGCTGGGTATTTTTTGGCCGCGTTACTGAACACTCATGCACAATGGCTGTAGGCTCATGCGTCCTTTTGCGGAGGTGACAAACCTGGTCAGTCAAACCCAAGGCAACATCATCGACCTTATCCCATATGCGTTTTTTCTAGAGCGTGCCCTGCGAAGAGTGCTAGATCAGGCCATAGATGAGCATGAAGAGGAAGAGTTGTGGTCACCATCACCACCAGAAGCAGCCTTGTTGTCGTCTATTGCTGGACCTGCTGCAACGCAGAGAGAGGAGTCTGAAGAGGAGTCAGAGGAGGAAGGTGGCTTAGAGGAGGTGGAAGACCAACCACAGCAGGCATCCTAGGGGGCTTGTTGTCACCTTTCGGGGACCCTTAGTGTTGTACGTGGCTGGGTGGAGGAAGAGACCTTCAATGATGTCAGTGAGGACAAGGAACGGGACATGGCTAGCTTTGTATCCGACCTTGTGCAAATGGGGAGTTTGCTGTTGTGCAAATAGACTGTTTGCGGTTGTTTGCGGTGCATTAAAAGGGGAGTTTTGTCTGTCGGAGTTTGGTCTGTCACTGTGAAGCGGGCGTAACCCTTACACTACCTGATCGATACAACATCATACCTGATCTTATACACACACTGGATGTTTTAAAGCACGTTATTCCAAACAATTTAGAAATGTTGGGTAATTTATGCCCTTTATGGATTAAAACCTGACTCTGCGTCAACTACGTCATTTTCCATGGGAGTTTTGCCATGGATCCCCCTCCGGCATGCCACAGTCTAGGTGTTAGTGCCCTTGAAAAAACTTTTCCATCACTATTGTGGCCAAAAAGAGTCCCTGTGGGGGTTTCAAAATACACCTGCCTATTGAAGTCTATGGCGGTTCCCCCGGTTCGCCCATTCGCAAACATTTGCGGAAGCTCGCGTTCGCCGTTCGCGAACGGAAAATTTTATGTTTGCGACATCTCTATCTTGCATATGTGTGTATATTCTCTACTGTAAATAGTGATAAAAACAGTCGGCTTTTTATCCTCTTGGGCAGAATTTAATTCTTCACTTTTTTGACGTTTATAGTGTTTTTTCATAGGAAAAATCAAGGACTCTCTATTTTTTAATCTGGCAAATTCAATGCCTTTGTTGATATTTTGAAGTGTATAACCTCTACTGAGAAGTCTATGTGTAATAACCTCTGTTTCTTTTGAGAATAAGCCCTCTGTGGAGCAATTGCGTCTTGCTCTGATCATTTCCCCTTTTGGTATATTGTTTATGACATGCGGTGGGTGGCAGGAGGAGGCAAGAAGAATGGTATTCCCAGATGTCTTTTTTCTAAAAGTACAAGTAGTGACCACTCCCTCAGAGAGGTCCGATTCCAAATGTAAATCAATAAAGTCGATTTTAGCTGAATCGCTAACATAAGTAAGTTTAATGGAATCTGTACAGTTTGAGATAATTGACACACTGGGCTACCATATTCTCCTCTCCCTGCCAAACCCACAGCATATTATCTATATAACGTCCATACCATTTTATGTATCCAGCAAAGGGGTTGTCATCAAGAAGCAAAAAATGTCGTTCCCACCACGCCATATATATATTTGCTATGGATGGTGAGTGTTTGGCCCCCATTGAGACACCTGACATTTGGAGACAGTATTTCCTATTAAACATAAAGAAATTATGTCTTATAAGAAAATCTTGCTAATTAGAAGGGGTTGGACCCTGTGCTGTATAAAAGGAATGGTTTTAATACATCTTGTTATGTCTTGATGAAGGGCTGGATTCTGTAGCCCGAAACGCGTCACTTTGATGTCATTTTCTGTGACTTTGGTGGATTTTATATGATGAGCCAATAACCTTTTTTATTCCATAAGAAGCTGGATTCCATTTTTCCATTGGATAATATAATGTCATGCTATACAACTTGTACACCAGCAGATGGGTTACGGTTGGTAGTGGCTGGTAAGAAGAATGGGACTTACTATCCCATTTCTCTCCTCCTTGTATGAATGGACTGGTTTGACTTCTTGTCAAGGGAGGGGCAGAGCTGGTTTAATTGAGATAGAAAGTAGACAGTGAGGTGTGAGGGACATTTGATCCAGCTCCTGCCCCTCCTCGCTATGAGTACCACAGAGTCAGCTCATCTAGGAAGACTACTATTCCAGAAAACCTTCCAAGTCCCAGGCTACAGAAGATCTGTAAACTACCTTGCATTTGTGTCAGCAAGATCATTAAAGGGCTTCTGTCACCCCCCTTAACCCATTTTTCACTAGCTGACATTAGCTATTTGCTAATGTCAGCTGAGTCGAAATATATATTTATTACCTTGTCCGAAGTTGTAATTTACGAGAAAAAGCCACTTTTATTATATGCAAATGATCTTCGCTACCAGCAAGTTGGGCGTTTACTTGCTGGTAGCCGCCGCATCTCGATGAGTTATGCACGCCCCCTTCCTCGTTTGATAGACAGGGCCAGCGCTTTCTCCTCCTCGCACTGGCCCCGTCTGAAGATAAAATCCAGCGCCTGCGCCGTACCGCTCAGTAGTCGGCGCAGGCGCTCTGAGTGAGGGCCTTGAGCTTTGCCGCTCCGTCCTCAGTGCGCCTGCGCCCGATTACGTCACCGCTACACCCGGAAGGGAAGCTGGTGTAGCGGTGGCGTAATCGCGCAAGCGCACTGGCACGGAGCGGCAAGCTCGCGTCCTCACTCAAGCGCCTGCGCCGACTACTGGCGATGCGGCACGGCAGTGCTGATCTTCAGGCGAGACCAGTGCGGGAGAGCACTGGCTATATCGACGAGGAAGAAGGCGTCACTGCTCGTCGAAGTGCGGCGGCTACCAGCAATGCGTCAGCTACTGGTACGATCATTGCATATAACAAAAGTGGCTTTTCTCGTAAATTACAACCAGCTAGGTAATAAATATATATTTCGACTCAGCTGACATTAGCAAATAGCTAATGTCAGCTAGTGAAAAATGGGTTAAGGGGGGTGACAGAAGCCCTTTAAGCTATACATGCCAGTCATGAATAAGAACCTACCTGTTTGAAACGCGTACATTGAATCAGGACCTGTGAAAAAGTTTTATTGCCGTCTTCTTGTTACTAAAAATAAAGAAAATCTCACTCAAGAAAGAAGTGGTGCTGGAAAATCCTTCTTTATCAAGCTGTACATACTCTATTTCAAGGTGAAGGGACACCAGTTAAGATACCTTCCCTGTAGTTCATAGACAGACATAGCTAGAAGCTGGCATCATACAGTGGACACAGGTGTTAGAGAGGAGCCGTCGGGAAGGGAATCAGGACAGAGACATTGTCAGCTAGCAAACTTCTGAGTGCCCTCTTCTGCGACATTGCCAGCTACTATATCCCATTATCTAGGAGGAGAAATTATACTTTGCACAAATTGCTTTTGGATGGCCTGCTATTTGTTTTTGCACTCAGTAAAGAAAGATATGCTATGTTCTCTGCCTGGTTCCTTCACATCACTTATTCACTGCACTGAACCCCAGGGAGCAACTGCCTGTGGGAATACACCGAGACACAACATCTCATCAGGGCCACTACCAATCCCATCCTCTACACAGCTCTTAGGGACTTCTCTGCATATTAACAGTGTATCCAGCAAAGGGGTTGTCATCAAGAAGCATATTACCAATAGTGTTGAGCGCGAATATTAAAATCGTGAATAGCGACTGATGGCTGTCGGCTGACTGCTGTTGGAGGTGGAAGTGGAGGAGGAGGCGGTGGAGGAGGAAAATTGGGGGTTGGAGCCAGTACAATAGCTGCTGGCGGAGACCCTGATGGACGTAGGGCTTGCAATCCTGGGCGTGGGTAGCACCTGTGCCATCCCAGGCTACGACTCATTCCCGGCCTCCACAACATTCACCCAGTGTGCTGTAAGGGAAATGTAGTGTCCCTGGCCACCAGCACTTGTCCCTGTGTCCGTGGTGAGGTGGACCTTCCCAGTAAGTGTGTTGGTCAGAGCACGGGTGATGTTCTGGGACACATGCTGGTGTAAGGCAGGCACGGCACACCATGAAAAATAGTGGCGGCTGGGGACTGCGTACCGTGGGACAGCCGCCGACATCAGGTTGCGGAAGGCCT
>JAKVIS010004387.1:0-14209 GCA_033119425.1 Bufotes viridis
GGGGCGCTGTGATACTGTACTGTACACACCTGTGTCCTCACAGACCTCCGTGTGTGGTGTACAGCGGGGGCGCTGTGATACTGTACACACCTGTGTCCTCACAGACCTCCGTGTGTGGTGTACAGCGGGGGCGCTGTGATACTGTACTGTACACACCTGTGTCCTCACAGACCTCCGTGTGTGGTGTACAGCGGGGGCGCTGTGATACTGTACTGTACACACCTGTGTCCTCACAGACCTCCGTGTGTGGTGTACAGCGGGGGCGCTGTGATACTGTACTGTACACACCTGTGTCCTCACAGACCTCCGTGTGTGGTGTACAGCGGGGGCGCTGTGATACTGTACACACCTGTGTCCTCACAGACCTCCGTGTGTGGTGTACAGCGGGGCGCTGTGATACTGTACTGTACACACCTGTGTCCTCACAGACCTCCGTGTGTGGTGTACAGCGGGGGCGCTGTGATACTGTACTGTACACACCTGTGTCCTCACAGACCTCCGTGTGTGGTGTACAGCGGGGGCGCTGTGATACTGTACACACCTGTGTCCTCACAGACCTCCGTGTGTGGTGTACAGCGGGGGCGCTGTGATACTGTACTGTACACACCTGTGTCCTCACAGACCTCCGTGTGTGGTGTACAGCGGGGGGCGCTGTGATACTGTACACACCTGTGTCCTCACAGACCTCCGTGTGTGGTGTACAGCGGGGCGCTGTGATACTGTACACACCTGTGTCCTCACAGACCTCCGTGTGTGGTGTACAGCGGGGCGCTGTGATACTGTACTGTACACACCTGTGTCCTCACAGACCTCCGTGTGTGGTGTACAGCGGGGGCGCTGTGATACTGTACACACCTGTGTCCTCACAGACCTCCGTGTGTGGTGTACAGCGGGGGCGCTGTGATACTGTACTGTACACACCTGCCTCCTCACAGACCTCCGTGTGTGGTGTACAGCGGGGGGCGCTGTGATACTGTACACACCTGTGTCCTCACAGACCTCCGTGTGTGGTGTACAGCGGGGGGCGCTGTGATACTGTACTGTACACACCTGTGTCCTCACAGACCTCTGTGTGTGGTGTACAGCGGGGAGCGCTGTGATACTGTACTGTACACACCTGTGTCCTCACAGACCTCCGTGTGTGGTGTACAGCGGGGGGCGCTGTGATACTGTACACACCTGTGTCCTCACAGACCTCCTCATAGTTAATCCCACATTACTATGGGTTAATATCTGTGACCAGGGCATGTCAGCTCCGTGATGTATCACATGTTTTATGTATTCTACACTACAGAACATGTCAGCTCCGTGATGTATCACATGTTGTATGTATTCTACACTACAGAACATGTCAGCTCTGTGATGGATCACATGTTGTATGTATTCTACACTACAGAACACTCTCTTGCTTTGTCCTCGCCCTCGGGTGGGCGGAGCCTTCTCTGACCTGTTTATTCTTTCCGTAGACTCGGATGATAGTTATCCTGATGAATATTATTATTATAACGATGATGATGATGAAGATAATGAGGACTATAGATTTTGGGATGGTCTGCCTACTCGGGGGACGTATTGTGGCTTCCGCCCGTCCTTCCTTTACTCTCAGGATTTTCCACCTATCCCTACTTATATAACAAGAGAGGTGAGAGGGGTGCACGGGGGAGGCGCAGGTGAGGCTGTGGAGGTACTGCCGAGTTATAGGCATCATGGAATTAGGGCGATGGTGGAGGGGAGATGGGCTGATAATGGAGAGGACAGGGTGGGGGGCGGTTGTGTCAGGGTGATGGTGGAGGGGAGATGGGCTGATAATGGAGAGGACAGGGTGGGGGGCGGTTGTGTCAGGGTGATGGTGGAGAGGGAGATGGGCTAATAATGGGGAGGACAGGGTGGGGGACGGTTGTGTCAGGGTGATGGTGGAGGAGAGATGGGCTGATAATGGAGAGGACAGGGTGGGGGACGGTTGTGTGAGGGTGATGGTGGAGGGGAGATGGGCTGATAATAGAGAGGACAGGGTGGGGCGGTTGTGTCAGGGTGATGGTGGAGGGAGTTGGGCTGATAATGGAGAGGACAGGGTGGGGGCGGTTGTGTCAGGGTGATGGTGGAGGAGAGATGGGCTGATAATGGAGAGGACAGGGTGGGGGACGGTTGTGTGAGGGTGATGGTGGAGGGGAGATGGGCTGATAATAGAGAGGACAGGGTGGGGGACGGTTGTGTCAGGGTGATGGTGGAGAGGAGTTGGGCTGATAATGGAGAGGACAGGGTGGGGGGCGGTTGTGTCAGGGTGATGGTGGAGGGGAGATGGGCTGATAATAGAGAGGACAGGGTGGGGGGCGGTTGTGTGAGGGTGATGGTGGAGGGGAGATGGGCTGATAATGGAGAGTACAGGGTGGGGGGCAGTTGTGTCAGGGTGATGGTGGAGGGGAGATGGGCTGATAATGGAGAGTACAGGGTGTGGGGCGGTTGTGTCAGGGTGATGGTGGAGGGGAGATGGCTAATAATGGAGGACAGGGTGGGGGGCGGTTGTGTCAGGATGATGGTGGAGGGGAGATGGGCTGATAATGAAGAGGACAGGGTGGGGGGCGGTTGTGTCAGGGTGATGGTGGAGGGGAGATGGGCTGATAATGGAGAGGACAGGGTGGGGGGCGGTTGTGTCAGGGTGATAGTGGAGGGGAGATGGGCTAATAATGGAGAGGACAGGGTGGGGGCGGTTGTGTCAGGATGATGGTGGAGGGGAGATGGGCTGATAATGGAGAGGACAGGGTGGGGGGCGGTTGTGTCAGGGTGATGGGCTAATAAAGGGGAGGACAGGGTGGAGGGCGGTTGTGTCAGGGTGATGGTGGAGGGGAGATGGGCTAATAATGGGGATGATCGGGTGGGGGTCGGTTGTGTCAGGGTGATGGTGGAGAGGAGATGGGCTAATAATGGAGAGGACAGGGTGGGGGGCGGTTGTGTCAGGGTGATAGTGGAGATGAGATGGGCTAATAATGGAGAGGACAGGGTGGGGGGCGGTTGTGTCAGGGTGATAGTGGAGAGGCGATGGGCTAATAATGGGGATGATCGGGTGGGGGTCGGTTGTGTCAGGGTGATGGTGGAGAGGAGATGGGCTAATAATGGAGAGGACAGGGTGGGGGGCGGTTGTGTCAGGGTGATAGTGGAGAGGCGATGGGGCTAATAATGGGGAGGATCGGGTGGGGGTCGGTTGTGTCAGGGTGATAGTGGAAGGGAGATGGGCTGATAATGGTGAGGACAGGGTGGGGGGCGGTTGTGTCAGGGTGATGGTGGAGGGGAGATGGGCTGATAATGGAGAAGACAGGGTGGGGGATGGTTGTGTCAGGGTGATGGTGGAGGGGAGATGGGCTGATAATGGAGAGGACAGGGTGGGGGGCGGTTGTGTCAGGGTGATAGTGGAGGGGAGAGGGGCTGATAATGGAGAGGACAGGGTGGGGGACGGTTGTGTCAGGGTGATGGTGGAGGGGAGATGGGCTGATAATGGAGGACAGGGTGGTGGATGGTTGTGTCAGGGTGATGGTGGAAGGGAGATGGGCTGATAATGGAGAGGACAGGGTGGGGGACGGTTGTGTCAGGGTGATGGTGGAGAGGAGATGGGCTGATAATTGAGGACAGGGTGGGGGATGGTTGTGTCAGGGTGATGGTGGAGGGGAGATGGGCTGATAATGGAGGACAGGGTGGGGGGCGGTTGTGTCAGGGTGATGGTGGAGGGAGATGGGCTGATAATGGAGGACAGGGTGGGGGGCGGTTGTGTCAGGGTGATGGGCTAATAATGGGGAGGACAGGGTGGGGGGCGGTTGTGTCAGGGTGATGGTGGAGGGGAGATGGGCTAATAATGGGGATGATCGGGTGGGGGTCGGTTGTGTCAGGGTGATGGTGGAGAGGAGATGGGCTAATAATGGAGAGGACAGGGTGGGAGGCGGTTGTGTCAGGGTGATAGTGGAGATGAGATGGGCTAATAATGGAGAGGACAGGGTGGGGCGGTTGTGTCAGGGTGATAGTGAGAGGCGATGGGCTAATAATGGGGATGATCGGGTGGGGTCGGTTGTGTCAGGGTGATGGTGGAGAGGAGATGGGCTAATAATGGAGAGGACAGGGTGGGGGCGGTTGTGTCAGGGTGATAGTGGAGAGGCGATGGGGCTAATAATGGGGAGGATCGGGTGGGGGTCGGTTGTGTCAGGGTGATAGTGGAAGGGAGATGGGCTGATAATGGTGAGGACAGGGTGGGGGCGGTTGTGTCAGGGTGATGGTGGAGGGGAGATGGGCTGATAATGGAGAAGACAGGGTGGGGATGGTTGTGTCAGGGTGATGGTGGAGGAGATGGGCTGATAATGGAGAGGACAGGGTGGGGGCGGTTGTGTCAGGGTGATAGTGGAGGGAGAGGGGCTGATAATGGAGAGGACAGGGTGGGGACGGTTGTGTCAGGGTGATGGTGGAGGGAGATGGGCTGATAATGGAGGACAGGGTGGTGGATGGTTGTGTCAGGGTGATGGTGGAAGGGAGATGGGCTGATAATGGAGAGGACAGGGTGGGGGGCAGTTGTGTCAGGGTGGTTGGCTGATAATGGAGAGGACAGGGTGGGGGGCGGTTGTGTCAGGGTGATGGTGGAGAGGAGATGGGCTGATAATTGAGGACAGGGTGGGGGATGGTTGTGTCAGGGTGATGGTGGAGGGGAGATGGGCTGATAATGGAGGACAGGGTGGGGGGCGGTTGTGTCAGGGTGATGGTGGAGGGGAGATGGGCTGATAATGGAGAGGACAGGGTGGGGGGCGGTTGTGTCAGGGTGATGGGCTAATAATGGGGAGGACAGGGTGGGGGGCGGTTGTGTCAGGGTGATGGTGGAGAGGAGATGGGCTGATAATGGAGAGGACAGGGTGGGGGTCGGTTGTGTCAGGGTGATGGAGAGGAGATGGGCTGATAATGGAGAGGACAGGGTGGGGGGCGGTTGTGTCAGGGTGATGGTGGAGGGAAGATGGGCTGATAATGGAGAGGACAGGTTGGGGGGCGGTTGTGTCAGGGTGATGGTGGAGGGGAGATGGCTAATAATGGAGGACAGGGTGGGGGACGGTTGTGTCAGGGTGATGGTGGAGGGGAGATGGGCTGATAATGGAGAGGACAGAGTGTGGGGCGGTTGTGTCAGGGTGATGGTGGAGGGGAGATGGGCTGATAATGGAGAGGACAGGGTGGGGGGCGGTTGTGTCAGGGTGATAGTGGAGGGGAGATGGGCTGATAATGGAGAGGACAGGGTGGGGGGCGGTTGTGTCAGGGTGATGGGCTGATAATGGGGAGGACAGGTTGGGGGGCGGTTGTGTCAGGGTGATGGTGGAGGGGAGATGGCTAATAATGGAGGACAGAGTGTGGGGCGGTTGTGTCAGGGTGATGGTGGAGGGGAGATGGGCTGATAATGGAGAGGACAGGGTGGGGGGCGGTTGTGTCAGGGTGATAGTGGAGGGGAGATGGGCTAATAATGGAGAGGACAGGGTGGGGGATGGTTGTGTCAGGGTGATGGTGGAGGGGAGATGGGCTAATAATGGAGGACAGGGTGGCGGACGGTTGTGTCAGGGTGATGGTGGAGGGGAGATGGTCTGATAATGGAGAGGACAGGGTGGGGGGCGGTTGTGGAGGGGAGATGAGTTGATGATGGGGAGGACTGGGTGGGGGGTGGTTGTGTCAGGGTGATTGGCTGATGATGAGGAGGACTGGGTGGGGGGCGGTTGTGTCAGGCCAATAGTGGAGAGGAGATGGGCTGATAATGGAGAGGACAGGGTGGGGGGCGGTTGTGGAGGGGAGATGGGCTGATAATGGAGAGGACAGGGTGGGGGGCGGTTGTGTCAGGGTGATTGGCTGATGATGAGGAGGACTGGGTGGGGGGCGGTTGTGGAGGGGAGATGGGTGGATGATGGGGAGGATAGGGTGGGAGGCTTGCAGTACAGCTGTAGTGTATACATAGTACCAGTTACAGTACTCGCTGTAGTACATACCATTAGTACCAGCTGTAGAGAAATGATTTATCCACGGGGACATGATCTTCACTTGTTCCAGGATCCGGTGGATGATGGTGGGGATAGTGGACTCAGCAGGTGGGATTATGGTGAGGATAAAACCCAGTTGGGATGATGGTAGGGATAGGATGGGGAACTGTTAAACTGTCCGAAAAACCTAACCTGATGTCTCCATACAGCAGGCAGATAGAAATGCTGAAGAACTATTAGAGGAGGAAAAAAGAGAGAAGGAGAAAGCGGATAAGAAGAAGCTGAAGAAGAAGGTGAGTGCAGCAACGTCCCTTCCCTCTACATTAACTCTGGGATCCTCTCTCTGCCTCCTGTTATTGCCCTCCTGTATCCTCTCCTCTCTCTGGCCTCTGTTATTACCCTCCTGTATCCTCTCCTCTCTCTGCCCTCTGTTATTACCCTCCTGTATCCTCTCCTCTCTCTGCCCTCTGTTATTACCCTCCTGTATCCTCTCCTCTCTCTGCCCTGTTATTACCCTCCTGTATCCTCTCCTCTCTCTGCCTCCTGTTATTACCCTCCTGTATCCTCTCCTCTCTCTGCCCTGTTATTACCCTCCTGTATCCTCTCCTCTCTCTGGCCTCTGTTATTACCCTCCTGTATCCTCTCCTCTCTCTGCCCTCTGTTATTACCCTCCTGTATCCTCTCCTCTCTCTGCCCTCTGTTATTACCCTCCTGTATCCTCTCCTCTCTCTGCCCTCTGTTATTACCCTCCTGTATCCTCTCCTATCTCTGCCCTCTGTTATTACCCTCCTGTATCTTCTCCTTTCTCTGCCCTCTGTTATTACCCTCCTGTATCCTCTCCTATCTCTGCCCTCTGTTATTACCCTCCTGTATCCTCTCCTCTCTCTGCCCTCTGTTATTACACTCCTGTATCCTCTCCTATCTCTGCCCTCTGTTATTACCCTCCTGTATCCTCTCCTCTCTCCGCCCTCTGTTATTACCCTCCTGTATCCTCTCCTATCTCTGCCCTCTGTTATTACCCTCCTGTATCTTCTCCTTTCTCTGCCCTCTTTCATTATCCTCCTGTATCCTCTCCTCTCTCTGCCCTCTGTTATTACCCTCCTGTATCCTCTCCTCTCTCTGCCCTCTGTTATTACCCTCCTGTATCCTCTCCTCTCTCTGCCCTCTGTTATTACCCTCCTGTATCTTCTCCTTTCTCTGCCCTCTTTCATTATCCTCCTGTATCCTCTCCTCTCTCTGCCCTCTGTTATTACCCTCCTGTATCTTCTCCTCTCTCTGCCCTCTGTTATTACCCTCCTGTATCTTCTCCTTTCTCTGCCCTCTGTTATTACCCTCCTGTATCTTCTCCTTTCTCTGCCCTCTATTACCCTCCTGTATCCTCTCCTCTCTCCGTTATTACCCTCCTGTATCTTCTCCTTTCTCTGCCCTCTATTACCCTCCTGTATCCTCTCCTTTCTCTGTTATTACCCTCCTGTATCTTCTCCTCTCTCTGCCCTCTGTCATTACCCTCCTGGGGCCTCCCAACAGTCGTTGGCCTTCCCCCGTCACTTGTTGGTTGCCTCCCGGCAGCCGTTGCCCTCCTGTGGCCTCCAGGCAGCCGTCGCCCTCCTGTGGCCTTCCGGCAGCCGTCGCCCTCCTGTGGCCTCCAGGCAGCCGTCGCCCTCCTGTGGCCTCCCTCCCCGGCAGCCGTCGCCCTCCTGTGGCCTTCCGGCAGCCGTCGCCCTCCTGTGGCCTCCAGGCAGCCGTCGCCCTCCTGTGGCCTTCCGGCAGCCGTCGCCCTCCTGTGGCCTCCAGGCAGCCGTCGCCCTCCTGTGGCCTCCCCCCCCGGCAGCCGTCGCCCTCCTGTGGCCTCCCCCGGCAGCCGTCGCCTCCTGTGGCCTTCCCCCCCGGCAGCCGTCGCCCTCCTGTGGCCTTCCCCCCCGGCAGCCGTCGCCCTCCTGTGGCCTTCCCCCCCGGCAGCCGTCGCCCTCCGGTGGCCTCCCCCCGGCAGTCGTGTTACCCTCCGGTGGCCTCCCCCCGGCAGTCGTTTGGATGGTTATTCTGGATTTACATTTATTTTTCAGAGACAGAAGGATCGTAAACGTCAGCAGCGCCTGAAGGAGGAACCAGCGGGGGAGAACCTGGTGAGTGGCGGGTCTGATCAGCTGGCAGTACTGGTTCCAGTAGCAGTGGGGATGTGGTGGGCGTCCAGGTGTCCTGGGCAGGGGATGGTGCAGGGGTTTCTGGCACAGTCTGACCTCTCCCCCCTCTGTACCAGGCTCCAGTAGATGGTCCGAGAGCCCCGGTCACTCAGGACATGGGACACGATGACCTCGGTGAATTAGGGAATGAGGTGAGTGGCTGCGTGTCCGCTGCTGCCGCTGATCGCTGCTCGGTCTGACCCGGGATCTCCATCAGGACGATCTGGATCTCGGAAGCTCGTTTGTTCGTCAGGCACAAAAAAAGATGGAGAACAAACCGAAGCCAGAACGGAGAGAACGAAGTAAAGAGACCTTACATGACGGAGGACGGGACAAATCTCAGGACTGCGTGCGTGAGAAGATGGATCCACAGATAGAAAAGGTGGCGGGATGTCCCCCAGCAGCACAGAGGAATGTGAGGAGCACCATCAGTCCTTCCTGCCCTTCCCTCCAATATTCGCACACTCGCTCCTCTCTTCCCTCCTGTCTCTCGTATTCTCTTCTCTTCTTTCTTCCCTCCTGTCTCTCGCACACTCTCTCTCTTCTCTTCTTTCTTCCCTCCTGTCTCTCGCACACTCTCTCTCTTCTCTTCTTTCTTCCCTCCTGTCTCTCGCACTCTCTCTCTTCTCTTCTTTCTTCCCTCCTGTCTCTTGCCTCCCCCCCCCCCTCTCCTGTCTCTTGCCCTTCTGTCTCGAGACCCTCTTCATCGCCCTGCTGCTCCTGGTTTCTGATACCTTCTTTCTTACAGGAACGTCTTGAGGATCGGTATGAAGTTCAGAAGAGTTTGGATTTAGCAAGTGAGTGTTCTGCTCCCTCCCTCCTCTATAACCCCCATCCTCCTCAGGCTGCCTTCTAACGCTGGCTGTCCCCGCAGATATAGGGAATAATCTGGCCAGCAGGGGGCGTTATGTGGAGGCGTTGCATTATTATACGGAAGCTGTTAGGATTAATCCCAGCGAGTACAGGTGAGTACAGAAGCTCCAGCAGGGGGCGCTTCCTGTGTTTCCCTAGTCAGGATATAGTGCAGGGGTCAGCTGCTGCTGTGTAACTGCAATGCCAGATCTCCCATGGAAGTACATGGAACACGCTGGGAGTTGTAGTTTCACAACAGCTGAATTTTGCTGACCCCTCCCCTCCTCGGTATCTCCTGCCTGCTCTGCCCCTCCTCCTCGGTATCTCCTGCCTGCTCTGCCCCTCCTCCTCGGTATCTCCTGCCCTGCCCCTCCTCCTCGGTATCTCCTGCCTGCTCTGCCCCTCCTCCTCGGTATCTCCTGCCTGCTCTGCCCCTCCTCCTCGGTATCTCCTGCCCTGCCCCTCCTCCTCGGTATCTCCTGCCTGCTCTGCCCCTCCTCCACGGTATCTCCTGCCCTGCTCTGCCCCTCCTCCTCGGTATCTCCTGCCTGCTCTGCCCCTCCTCCTCGGTATCTCCTGCCCTGCCCCTCCTCCTCGGTATCTCCTGCCTGCTCTGCCCCTCCTCCACGGTATCTCCTGCCCTGCTCTGCCCCTCCTCCTCGGTATCTCCTGCCTGCTCTGCCCCTCCTCCTCGGTATCTCCTGCCCTGCTCTGCCCCTCTTCCTCGGTATCTCCTGCCTGCTCTGCCCCTCCTCCTCGGTATCTCCTGCCCTGCCCCTCCTCCTCGGTATCTCCTGCCTGCTCTGCCCCTCCTCCACGGTATCTCCTGCCCTGCTCTGCCCCTCCTCCTCGGTATCTCCTGCCCTGCTCTGCCCCTCCTCCTCGGTATCTCCTGCCTGCTCTGCCCCTCCTGCTCGGTATATCCTGCCTGCTCTGCCCCTCCTGCTCGGTATATCCTGCCTGCTCTGCCCCTCCTCCTCGGTATCTCCTGCCCTGCCCTGCCCCTCCTCCTCGGTATCTCCTGCCTGCTCTGCCCCTCCTCCACGGTATCTCCTGCCCTGCTCTGCCCCTCCTCCACGGTATCTCCTTCCCTGCTCTGCCCCTCCTCCTCGGTATCTCCTGCCTGCTCTGCCCCTCCTCCTCGGTATCTCCTGCCTGCTCTGCCCCTCCTGCTCGGTATCTCCTGCCTGCTCTGCCCCTCCTGCTCGGTATATCCTGCCTGCTCTGCCCCTCCTCCTCGGTATCTCCTGCCCTGCTCTGCCCCTCCTCCTCGGTATCTCCTGCCCTGCCCTGCCCCTCCTCCTCGGTATTTCCTGTCTGCTGTGTCCCCCTCCTGCTCGGTATTTCTTGCTCTGCTCCTCCTCCTCGGTATCTCCTGCCTTGCTCTGCTCCTCCTCCTCGGTATCTCCTGCCTGCTCTGCCCCCCTCCCCATCTCCTGTCTGCTCTGCCCCTCCTCCTCTGTATCTCCTGCTCTGCCCCCCTCCTTGGTATCTCCTGCCTGCTCCACCTTCTACTCTGCCGCCTGCCTCCCGTCTCTCTTCCGCCTGCTCCCGCCCCACCTCCGCGTCTCTCTTCCGCCTGCTCCCGCCCCACCTCCCCGTCTCTCTTCCGCCTGCTCCCGCCCCACCTCCCCGTCTCTCTCCCGCCTGCTCCCGCCCCACCTCCCCGTCTCTCTCCCGCCTGCTCCCGCCCCACCTCCCCGTCTCTCTCCGCCTGCTCCGCCCCACCTCCGCGTTTCTCTTCCTTTCCTCCGCCCCACCTCCCCGTCTCTCTTCCGCCTGCTCCGCCCCACCTCCGCCTCTCTCTTCCGCCTGCTCCCACCTCCCCGTCTCTCTTCCGCCTGCTCCCGCCCCACCTCCGCCGCTCTCTTCCGCCTGCTCCGCCCCACCTCCCCGTCAATCTTCCTCCTGCACCCGCCCCACCTCCGCGTCTCTCTTCCGCCCCACCTCCGCCGCTCTCTTCCGCCCCACCTCCCCGTCAATCTTCCTCCTGCACCCGCCCCACCTCCGCGTCTCTCTTCCGCCCCACCTCCGCCGCTCTCTTCCGCCCCACCTCCGCCGCTCTCTTCCGCCTGCTCTAGCTCCCCCCTTCCTTGAGTGTATTCAGGTTCTCTTGGTTTTTGGTGTTCCTCTCACTCTCCTCCTGGCAGGTTTCTAGGGAATCGCTCGTACAGTTATGAGCGCCTCGGTCATTATAAGGAGGCGCTGCAGGATGCCGAGAAGTCTCTGGAGCTGCAGCCGCACTTTATAAAGGGGCATTTTCGGAAAGGAAAGGCCCTGAAGGGACTGAAGGTAAATGGAGAGGACGCTGCTGGTCTCCTTCCTCCCTGCTGACCACCTGACCTGTATGACCTCTGTCCTCCATCTTTATCTGCAGAGATACTCCGAGGCCATTACAGCATTCCAGCAGGTCTTATCATGTGACCTCAATCGCGTGGAGGCGGCGCAGGAGGTAGCGGACTGTCAGCAGAAGCTGCAGGTGAGCCCCTCCCCCTTCACAGCCCCGCCCCCACCTGTGTCCTTAAATGCCCTCCGAATCTCCTGCTGATGTCTCGCGTAGATGCTGACGATGTCCACAAGGAGAAACCTCCCGAGTAACCCTCCTCTGAGCCAGCGGCCGACTCCACCAGGTAAGGGGGCGCCAGAGAGCAGGGGGCGATGAGGGGGGGGGGGGGCAGCGCTCACGTCTCCGGTGACTCTCTCACAGGTTCGTTAGGACATAACAGAGTGTTTCGTAAGACGGTTTATACAAGATCTAATGGAGGACACTCCGCCCCGCAGGCTGCGCCCCATAACGCGCCTCCACCGAAGCCAGTCAGCAGGTAGCTCTGTGACCCGTAGGTGGGAGGGGCTCTGATGGCACTCTATAACGGTCTCCCATTTTCTGTAGCATGCTCTACCCCATCTGGGTAGGGAACATCACCGGCAGGATCACGGAGGACGTGCTGAGATCGCAGTTTTCAGCGTAAGTGCCGGGCGGGGGTCTCTGCGGTTGTCCTCGCGGGGGTCCATAACTCTGCTCTCCCTGCAGGTTTGGTGCCATTCACTCCCTGCGTATCCTGTACAGCAGGACCTGTGCCTTCATAAACTTCACCAGCAAAGACGTCGCAGAGGCCGCCTTCCGATCCCTGCAGGTACCGCCCGCCGCCTGTACCGCTCCACTTCTCACTGTGTCTGCCTGCTGCTGTTGACAGATCTTGCCCTCTGTGTCCTAGGGACTGAACATTGAGGGAACCACATTAAATCTACAGCTGCGGAACCCCGAACACTCCAGCCTGAACCCTGGAGGCAGCGGAGCCCGGAAGTCTGGGAAGTGAGGGGCAGACCTGGATCCGACACCGAGGGGGGGGGGGGGGGTCACATTGTAAGGGGTTCACAATAAAGGAGTCTTTATACAATCCCGTCTGCCATCTTATTGGTCCCAGGCAGGAGAGACTAGTAAAGGGTTATAACTCTGTTGATAACTGGTGCTGTGATGGGGGACGGAAGGGTTAATGCTCTGCTGATAGCAGCTCTCAGGATAGCGGCATTGAAGGGTTAATGCTCTGCTGATAGCGGCTCTCAGGATAGCGGCATTGAAGGGTTAATGCTCTGCTGATAGCGGCTCTCAGGATAGCGGCATTGAAGGGTTAATGCTCTGCTGATAGCGGCTCTCAGGATAGCGGCATTGAAGGGTTAATGCTCTGCTGATAGCGGCTCTCAGGATAGCGGCATTGAAGGGTTAATGCTCTGCTGATAGCGGCTCTCAGGATAGGGGCATTGAAGGGTTAATGCTCTGCTGATAGGGGCATTGAAGGGTTAATGCTCTGCTGATAGCGGCTCTCAGGATAGCGGCATTGAAGGGTTAATGCTCTGTTGATAGCAGCTCTCAGGATAGCGGCATTGAAGGGTTAATGCTCTGCTGATAGCGGCTCTCAGGATAGGGGCATTGAAGGGTTAATGCTCTGTTGATAGCGGCTCTCAGGATAGCGGCATTGAAGGGTTAATGCTCTGCTGATAGCGGCTCTCAGGATGGGGGCATTGAAGGGTTAATGCTCTGCTGATAGTGGCTCTCAGGATAGGGACATTGAAGGGTTAATGCTCTGCTGATAGCGGCTCTCAGGATAGGGGCATTGAAGGGTTAATGCTCTGCTGATAACGGCTCTCAGGATAGGGACATTGAAGGGTTAATGCTCTGCTGATAGCGGCTCTCAGGATGGGGGATGGTAGGGTTAATGCTCTGCTGATAGCGGCTCTCAGGATAGCGGCATTGAAGAGTTAATGCTCTGCTGATAGCGGCTCTCAGGATGGGGAATGGAAGGGTTAATGCTCTGCTGATAGCGGCTCTCAGGATGGGGGATGGAAGGGTTAATGCTCTGCTGATAGCGGCTCTCAGGATAGGGGGCATTGAAGGGTTAATGCTCTGATAGCGGCTCTCAGGATAGGGGCATTGAAGGGTTAATACTCTACTGATAGCGGCTCTCAGGATAGGGGCATTGAAGGGTTAATGCTTTGCTGATAGCGGCTCTAAGGATAGGGGCATTGAAGAATTAATGCTCTGCTTATAGCGGCTCTCAGGATAGGGGCATTGAAGGGTTAATGCTCTGCTGATAGCGGCTCTCAGGATGCCTGAAGGCAAATCAAGACGGGGCCTTCCCCTTTAAGTGGTCCAACCGCTGTCATGTCCAGTTGTAGTTCTCTGCCCCTACCATGCCACACCTCACTGGAGCGCCCCCTCCTTACTGCCCGGAGGAGGAGGAGGCTGGATGGTCGGTGCCTCCGCGGAGAGCGTCTACACCTCACTGGAGCGCCCTCCTTACTGCTCGGAGGAGGAGGCTGGATGGTCGGTGCCTCCGCGGAGAGTGTCTACACCTCACTGGAGCGCCCCCTCCTTACTGCTCGGAGGAGGAGGCTGGATGGGTGGTGCCTCCGCGGAGTGTCTACACCTCACTGGAGCGCCCCCTCCTTACTGCTCGGAGGAGGAGGCTGGATGGGTGGTGCCTCCGCGGAGAGTGTCTACACCTCACTGGAGCGCCCTCCTTACTGCCCGGAGGAGGAGGCTGGATGGTCGGTGCCTCCGCGGAGAGTGTCTACACCTCACTGGAGCGCCCCTCCTTACTGCCCGGAGGAGGAGGCTGGATGGGTGGTGCCTCCGCGGAGAGTGTCTACACTCACTGGAGCGCCCCTCCTTACTGCCCGGAGGAGGAGGCTGGATGG
>JAKVIS010004388.1:0-14243 GCA_033119425.1 Bufotes viridis
AGATGACCAGATATGAGAACCACCGAACATTTAATACTAGTGGTAGCCACTCAATTGACCCAGACCCCCACAGTATATAACAATATATTCATCCCACTTGTGTCCACCAATATTTAAACTACAGGTGTTTCTCACTTATTCCAAGGTAGGGGACAGACTAAAGATATAGATAACCTGTCCCTCATACAGTACATAGGGCCCAAGGGATCAAAGCAATATAGTGCATATATCTCCCCGCATTCAAGATATAGTATAAATAGCAAAACGCAGGAAGGCGGTACTTATCCCTTCAGATGAGTCAGGGTCGTGTGGTGGGTGCTGGGCCAGGGCTCGACCAATACAGAGAGCACCTGGGTCTCTTGGGGTCTAACTGGAACCGCGGCAAATATTGCTTTAACCACTACAGGACCGCCTAACGTAGGGAGGCGTCCTGCGGGCGGTCCTGTAGTTCTGATACGACGCATCGGCGCGTCATCTCGCCCGCGTTCACAGTGTCGCGCGTCTCAGGAGTTCTGCTACAGCCTGCCAGCAATGATCCATCGCTGGCAGGCTGTAGATGTGAATTAAATCGCATCAAAGAGCTATAAAACAGCGTCTGATATAGCTGCTACCTGGTCCTCTGGTGGTCCCATTTGCTGGGATCGACCACCAGAGGACCAGGTAACTATGTAAAGTTGCACCAAACACTACACTAACCCCCCCCCCACCCCCCCTCACCCATTAACCCCTTGTTAACCCCTTGATCACCCCATCTAGACCCCCTGATCACCCCCCTGTCATTGATCACACCCCTTGTAAGGCTCCATTCAGACGTCCATATGTGTTTTGCGGATCCATGGATTCACGGATCCGCAGATCCTCAAAACACGGACACCGGCAATGTGCTTTCCGCATTTTGCAGATCCGCACATTGCTAGAACTATATAGAAAATGCTTTTTCTTGTCCGCAAATGCGGACAAGAATAGGACATGTTCTATATTCTTGCGGAACGGAAGTGCAGACCCGGAAGCGCGGATCCGTAATTCTGGATCCGAGCGGGACAAAGTCTGTCCCCATAGAAATGAATGGGTCCGCACCCGTTCCGCAGAATTGTGGAACAGATGCAGACCTATTTGCGGACATGTGAATGGGGCCTTACACTGTCTCATAACCAACTAGAAACTGCACTCTCACTCCTACAACTAACTGACTAGTCCTGACCTGAGATATATATATATAATAGTTCTATCCCCATCTAGTGGTGGAATATGTGCAGTGCACCAAACAGCCTGTTAACAGATTGTCTAATGTGTATTCCCAAGTTTTTGCTTCTCTTCCAGATCACGACAGCATAGAGGCAACTCATTCTCTACAACCAGGAGATTGGGTAGTGGTAAAACGACACGTGCGGAAAGTCCTAGAACCACGGTTTGAGGGTCCACATCAAGTACTGTTAACCACCTCCACTGCTGTCAAGTTGGAAGGAAAGCCTAATTGGGTCCACGCATCTCACTGCAAAAAAGTACCAGAACCTCAAGTACCGGAATGACTGCAAGGGCCGTAATGATTTTGCATGCCTTACTGTTCATTTTATATTGTACAGGGGGAAGGCACAGTCAGATGAAGTCCCAGATGCCCTATTTAGAGCAATACTAATACAACAGAATCATAGTGTAGTTGCATTTGTATCTCCTACATCTTCACCCACTATTGACAAAATGGCTTTAGAGACAGGGTTTTCAGATACAAATGTATGGATAGAGTGGATCCGCTATACGGTTCTTTCCCAGAAGCGATCCAACTGCATAGCCTGTGCTGCAGCTCGACCTCATTTGGGTACAGTACCTTTCCCGTTGAATGAGATTACAAATCCTGAGGGTTTCAAGTGCATCCTTAAGATATACACTGAAACGATTCCTAGTAATGACACCCCCGCTGCAAGACATTAGAATTACTCTATCCTATAGTTCATGATAAAGACCATATGGGTTTCGGTATAACGCCATACCCTGGAAATTATACCTGTTTTAATCGTTATGGTACAGGCAGATGTAGCATCCCCAAGTCAGGGCAATGTGTGGGACTAACCTGGGGAATGCCAGTGATGGAGAGGCCGGCACGCTGTTCCTCTGGGGCACTCTCTGGGTTCTTGAGGGACACAGCCAGGTGGAATGCGAGGTGCCCTTGGTGTTGTAGTTTAACGTGCCTATGGCTGAGTCCCTGTGGTGTCGTGACGCCAGTGCCAGTAAACGGTGGCACACCGTATTTATAGTAGGAATAACAGAGGTGCAGACTTGTAACTTGAAAACAGAATTCCAACTTTACTGAGAACAGTGGAAAATACAGCAGGCAACCTCTTAACACAGTTCTTGTTGCAGAAAATAGACGTTTGTACAGTCGCAGTTACAGCAGGCTTACATCCAGCAAGGTATAACAGAGGGTAAAATAACAGGACTTAGAATTGCAGGTGAACCTTACTTTCTTCCTGACTTGTCCTGACTGGAATTGATGCTTCAAGGCCCCAATGCCCTATTTCTGGCTTATATCCTTGAATCTCCAGTTGACAGTGTACCTCCTCTTGACATTTAGTACCTCTTGCTCTAGGGATTGCCTCTGCTTGATTTCTGCTGACTTGCTCAGGCCTGAGACATGTGGCCTACACAGACTCCAGGGTCTGCACTCCTTCCCAGGCCCAGGGCCTGGTGTAGACTTCACAGGCTCATGGCCTGGAGTAGACTGAGCTGAGCTGTCTGACTGAGCTTTCTTTCCCTGACTGGGCCTTATATAGACTAGGGCTACCTAGCTCCCTCTAGTGACTAGAGCTGGAATTACATCCCTAGCCGGCCTGCACATGGCACATTTCACAGTAACAGGGAATTAAATACCATAAATTGCATTACATTTTACAAATAGGACTTTTACCAGCCTCCCCATAAATGAGAGGAACGACAGCATCCAAGTGACCCTTCTGTAGTGACGGGTAGTACAACTCCCGTACACTACATACCCCGCTGCTTTAAGCTGAGTACGCCCTCGTACTCTAACAGGGTACCGCCCGGCTGGAATTTTCACCTGAAAGAGACAAGAAAAACATGCAAGAATACATACATATCAGTACTCAATTCTATCTGCATCGACAATTGTCATCAGGTCCAGCTGGTTAACGGAGAAGTGCGGTGACAAGGGGCGTCGCTCTCTTTCTTCAGGATAGTGAGTGGAACTGGGGCGCTGACCTGGCACAGCGGATGTTAGGGAATACCAGGATAGTCCATGACAATGAAGGAGTCCATAATAAAAGCAACATCACAGAGGCTCGCACACAGGGAGTCCGTATCTGGGCACATAGACTTGGATAAAATTTTTAAAGTAATAAATACAGTCAGCAGCACATACATAAAATGACAATACAGGACTCTGACAATACCAGGGAAACACCTTCCTGGCAAGTCCTGCGTATTTTTAAAGTGCTGACATAAAAGAACCCTTTTCAACCTGAAATGGGGGTTAAAAGGGGATAAAGTGCAAATAAAAGCACAACTGGGATTTGTTAAAGTAGTTGACACCAAAATGGTAGCAGCAGGCAGGATGTCCCGGAACAGAAAGAGGCAGGCTGGGAGCAGTGGTTCCACAGTGGCAACTTATCTTCACAAACATGCCACCGGCCGTGGGGAACTGGCAGCAAGCTCCACCAGCCTGGCAAACTTAAAGGAACAGTTCCTGTAAACATGTATGATGTCCCTGTGAGGATGAGCAAAAATGGCCTAGCAGGCCTGCTCACAGGTACGTATCAAAGGATCCCTGTTCATCAGAGGTAGTGCAGCCCTGTGCTGCTGGTAGTCTGGGCCATGCACCAGGGCCACTTGGAGGGGGTGCCCACCAAAGAGAATGGGCTGGAAACATCACCGGTATTGGGCCGACCCACCTCACTGGCCCGCTGGGTTGCGGACACATGGGAGCTGCTGGTCTCGGGACACGGGCCGGCGCTGGGGTAGACACTTCCTCTGGCCGGGACATAGTGCTCCCGTCAAGACGGACTCGGCTCCTGGCATATGTCAATTTATCCGCTTTACACGGACCTTGGGTGGCTCAGCGCTAGCGGTAGGACTTGGTACTACGGGTTCAGGATGCACAGGGGGCACAGGTAACTCACCACCGCTGGACTGCTGCGCTGCCTTCTTAGACTCTGTCACTTGCCGCAGGCCATCCAGGTAAGCCTGTAAGGAAGCGATCCGCTCCTCCAGGGCGGAGATCTCACTGCTGGATTCCGGCACACTTGCAGCAGGCTCAGATGAGGTTCTATCATGGCGGTTCTTCCGCAGGTCATCCATCGCTTCACTGAACTGGGCCATCCGCGCCCGATCAGCGGCTGTCTTCTCTCGTCGCGGCAGCTCTGGAGAGGGATAAGGACTGGGAGGCTTGTCCAGGATCGTCGGCTGCCAGAAGATGTTCGGGCCGAGAAAGGAACTCTTCTCCTGGTACGTATTCCGGATGGTTCCCGGCGGGTCCTCTGCCTCCACCGGATCTTCTGCTTCTTCCCAGTCCTCCGGTACCGGTCCGGGACGGGTCACCGCAGTGGCATATGGGCCTCGCAGGCCCTCCGTGGGAGTGAACTCTACTCTCTCCCCGACCGCTAGATTATGCAGTCGTCCTGGGAGATAGCTGCGCTTGACGGACCGGCGATTCACGTAATAGTCCCGGTTGGTGCCGGTTTCTTGGATGAATCCAAACCCTCTGACCTTGTCAAACTCTAGCACGACTCCGGTGCGGCGTTCGAGCTGGGGCTTGCTGTCCCTGGAGTCCTCATAAATCCGTTTGGTGACTTCCTTGAAATACTTTTTCTGAGTGGTGGTTTTTAAAGTTGCCGCCACTCGGATCTCGGCCATCAGGGCCGACCACGCGGGGTTCCGCGGGAGGAAGCCTTCTCGCTGCGGGTGGAAACGGCAGGGCTCGGCTTGTGGCCATGGACAGGTCTGGGCCATGTCGCTGGGAGTATACGCTGGGGGCGCAGGTAGGAAACCCCGTAGCAGGGTGAGCCACTGTTCCTGCAGGCTCCACCCCGTCGTTTCTTGCACGCCCCCTAGGTATTCCAGTATAGGGTAGGCGGTGTCCATATTATAATCCTCAAAGGAAGGCGTTACCTCCAGGTCGTCTTCTCCTCCATCTTGGAGGGTTTTGGCGCCAAATCTTCGCGCCACTGAGGTCAGGGATGGCGCAAGAAGAAGTCCAATGGCGCCGGCGGCCATCTTGGGCGCCATGATGCAGCTATTCAGTGACAGCAAGCAGGATGATAAAAAGTCCACAAAAACACACTTTGAAGTGGCGATTTTCTTCCTCTTGATAGCGCAACACTGCACAGCGCTTTTTAGAGGTTTTTGGGACACTTTTCTGTACGTTTTAGGTCCGCAAAGTTTACTTCAAATAAACAGGCGTTTTGTCACTTGGCAAACTGGTTAAGGCACAAAGTTCACGTTTTTGCTCACAGTCCGTAAAACGTGCGTATCCTGTTCGTGACGCCAAAATGTAGCATCCCCAAGTCAGAGCAATGTGTGGGACTAACCTGGGGAATGCCAGTGATGGAGAGGCCGGCACGCTGTTCCTCTGGGGCACTCTCTGGGTTCTTGAGGGACACAGCCAGGTGGAATGCGAGGTGCCCTTGGTGTTGTAGTTTAACGTGCCTATGGCTGAGTCCCTGAGGTGTCGTGACGCCAGTGCCAGTAAACGGTGGCACACCGTATTTATAGTAGGAATAACAGAGGTGCAGACTTGTAACTTGAAAACAGAATTCCAACTTTACTGAGAACAGTGGAAAATACAGCAGGCAACCTCTTAACACAGTTCTTGTTGCAGAAAATAGACGTTTGTACAGTCGCAGTTACAGCAGGCTTACATCCAGCAAGGTATAACAGAGGGTAAAATAACAGGGCTTAGAATTGCAGGTGAACCTTACTTTCTTCCTGACTTGTCCTGACTGGAATTGATGCTTCAAGGCCCCAATGCCCTATTTCTGGCTTATATCCTTGAATCTCCAGTTGACAGTGTACCTCCTCTTGACATTTAGTACCTCTTGCTCTAGGGATTGCCTCTGCTTGATTTCTGCTGACTTGCTCAGGCCTGAGACATGTGGCCTACACAGACTCCAGGGTCTGCACTCCTTCCCAGGCCCAGGGCCTGGTGTAGACTTCACAGGCTCATGGCCTGGAGTAGACTGCACTGAGCTGACCCACTTTTCTTTCCCTGACTGGGCCTTATATAGACTAGGGCTACCTAGCTCCCTCTAGTGACTAGAGCTGGAATTACATCCCTAGCCGGCCTGCACATGGCACATTTCACAGTAACAGGGAATTAAATACCATAAATTGCATTACATTTTACAAATAGGACTTTTACCAGCCTCCCCATAAATGAGAGGAACGACAGCATCCAAGTGACCCTTCTGTAGTGACGGGTAGTACAACTCCCGTACACTACACAGAGACCTTGGTGTTTTCCCTCCAGGATATTGTTTCCATAACATCTATCTGAATGAGACAAGTAGTGACTCTGACGCTTACCCTGACAAATGGTTTATCCACCAAAATTATCAACACTCTGATATCTGATGGTTGTGTGGAGATTTGAAGCTCCGACCCAGGATACGAATGGACTGGATTGGCCAATGTACCCTGATTAAGGTGCTAATGCCATTTGTTCTATTTTCGCCTCTTGAGTGGGATCAAGCCAATAAGCAAACCAATGTCCGGTCAAGGCTAAGGTGGTCACTCCCTACATCTTTTAATTCTCATGTTTATATAGAAGCTATAGGAGTCCCTAGAGGAGTTCCAGATGAATTCAAGGCTAGAAACCAGATAGCTGCAGGTTTCGAATCGATATTTCCCATGATTGGCATTAACAAAAATGTAGACTGGATTAACTATCTGTATTATAATCAACAGAGATTCGTGGACTATACCCGAGAAAGGAATAGCGGAACTGAGCTCTTCGTCGGTGATGGCGTTACAGAACCGACTGGCCCTTGACATGTTCTTGGCGGAAAAAGGAGGAGTCTGCAAGATGATTGGAAGTTCCTGCTGCACCTTCATCCCGAACAACACTGCCCCTGACGGAAGCATCACCAAGGCTTTGAAAGGACTGACGTCTTTATCGAACGAACTGGCGGAAAATTCTGGAATCAATAACCTGTTTACTTCTTGGCTAGAACAGAGGTTTGGGAACTGGTCTAGTGTGTTGACTAATCTGTTAGTTACTCTAGCTGTAGTATTTTTGGTATTGGCATTGATAGGGTGTTGTGTGGTTGGTTCCTTGTTTTAAGAAAATTGTTTTTAAAATGTTAAATTCGACCATGCCTGCAAACACCATGTACATGCATTGTGATTCTGTCAAATCCGAAAATTATTCTGAAAACCTCTTTGAGGAACGCGATTCCGTCCTAAAAAAAATAAAACCTTGTTCATAGTTGCGGAATAAATAGAATAAGATGAAAGCAAACCCGAAAGGGAGTTGGGGGGACCTGGTGAAGCAATAAGGAAAGTCCAGCTCTTCGCTGTTTAAGGCGTTGGGATAGTACCTCACTTTGCTTATTCATCTTGTATCTATTTACCGCAAAAAGAAGGGAATTGTGAGAGATAGGATATTTTTACTATATGTAATGTATTACCCTTTTCTGTCCACTAGATGGCTGCTAATCAGATGTGGTGAGCCTCGTGTTATTCTTTTGTTTCAATTAGGGTGGGGGGAAAGGGGGGAGTTAAGTTGCAGTTTTTGAATGTGCCAATAAACTTAGGGATAAAGTTATTAAATTACTCCCATTTTGGCAAAGAGCCAATAAACTTTCATTTAAGACCACCCTTTTTGCCTACCTCACATTGCCTATATAAGTGTATGTTGTTTGAATAAAGTATGCATATTTTCCATGATACCAGCCTGTATTGGTCTCATAGAGAAAGCTGTATGAGCTTATACTTACAATCCTAACTAATTTGGCACCACACAAAGAGAATCGCATGAATTGCGATAACATTTTGCAGCCAAGATGTGCAAAGGGGCCCAAATTCCAATGAGTACCTTTTAGGAGGGCATTTTTAGGCATTTGGATTCCAGACTTCTTCTCACGCTTTAGGGCCCCTAAAATGCCAGGGCAGTATAAATACCCCACAAGTGACCTCATTTTGGAAAGAAGACACCCCAAGGTATTCAGTGAGGGGCATCGCGAGTTCGTAGAGGATTTTTTTTTTGGCACAAGTTAGCAGAAATTGACTTTTTTTTTTTTCTCACAAAGTCTCCCTTTCTGCTAACTTGTGACAAAAAGTTCAATCTTTCATGGACTCAATATGCCCCTCAGCTAATACCTTTGGGTGTCTTCTTTCCAAAATGGGGTCACATGTGAGGTGTTTGTACTGCCCTGGCACTTGAGGGTCTCCACAATCAATACATGTATGGCCAGCATTAGGAGTTTCTGCTATTCTCCTTATATTGAGCATACGGGTAATGAGATTTTTTTTCCGTTCAGCCTCTGGGCTGAAAGAAAAAATGAACGGCACAGATTTCCTCATTCGCATCGATCGATGTGGATGAAAAATTCTCTGCAAAAAAATATGCAAGAAGAAAAAGAGGGGCCTGGCGATTGCCAGGACATAGGGGCTCCGCCCAAACATCCATACCCACTTCAGCTCCTATGTCCTGGCAAACGTGATTTCTCCATTCACATCGATCAATCGATCGTTGTGGAGGAAGTGTTTGCCAAAGCATATGAACTCCAACACCTCTCCTCAGCTCATATGCCTGGGCAAACGTACCTGTACTGCAGAGGAGAAATCTCGTCTTGCAGCGCCGCATACACCAACTAGAGATGGCCTGAACTATCCACCGGCGAACAGTTCCCGGCGAACATAGCTTGTTCGCGTTCGCCGCAGCGGGCGAACACATGCGATGTTCGGTCCGCCCCCTATACATCATCATTGAGCAAACTTTGACCCTGTACCTCGCAGTCAGCAGACACATTCCAGCCAATCAGCAGCATAATGAGATTTTTTTTTCCCCTGAGACTACCCAAGAAAAAAAAGCAAGCCTGTCTTACAAATGGGAGGCTAGCGAAGTACAGGAAGCCGCTGCGATTGATAAAAAATATCAAAACTGATTTTTTTTATCGCCGCAGCGCTTGTGTAGTGATTGTGCAGTGATAAAAAAATAAATAAAATTTTTGTCACTGCGGCGGGGCGGGCGTGGGTGAACGCACGTGTGGGCGACCGATCAGGCAAACACTGCGTTTTGGGTGGAGGGCGTGCTAAGGTGAAACTAATACAATTATAGATCTGACTGTGATCAGTTCTGATCACTTACAGATACTATAAAGTACCAATGCTGATTAGCGATACGCTAATCAGCGAATCAGTGACTGCGGTGCGGTGCGGTGGGCTGGGCGCTAACTGAAGCTAACTACCTACCAAAGGGGCCTAAACTAACCTAAACCTAACAGTCAATACTGGTGGGGAAAAAAAAGTGACAGTTTACACTTTTTTCCCTTTCACTAGTGATTGAAAGGGGTGATCAAGGGGTTAATTGGTGTGATGGGGGGTTGATCTGGGGCTAAATGTGTAGTGCTTGGTGTACTCATTGTGATCTGTGCTCTCTGCTGGGACCAACCGATGAAAAGGACCCAGCAGAGAGCACAGAAGCCATTTAACACATTATATTAGGTGCATTAACCGCCAGCTCAGAGCTGCTGTAGAGTTGTCTTCGTTTTTGCCTGAAAACCGATGTAAATTAGGGCTCATTCACACGACCGTGTGTGCCCCATGCCCGTACAGTAACCCGTAAACACTGGGTCCACAATATACAGGCACTGGCCATACTGGGGATGACTTAATTGACTTGAATGGGTCCGCAATCCGCAATATACGGAGTGGAAGCACTACGAAACGCTTCCGTGTGATTTTGGTCTGTGCCTCTGCAGCACAAAAAAAATATAGAACATGTTCTATTTTTTTGCAGTGTGGCAGGGCCGGCGCTTCCATAGAGGCAAGGGGGGCAATTGCCCCTGGGCCCCCAAGTCCTTAGGGGCCCCCAAGCAGCGCCGGCCCGCAACTAACTTACTACAATTGGATATGGGGCGGGCCGCGCCGCGGCTGCTCTGAGCGCCTCTCTGCCTCTTTAAGAGAGCAGTGGCTGCTGGGGCTCAGGGCGTGCCGCCGCACAGGCACGTCTTCGCGGTCTTGACGTCGTCAGAGCCCCGCCCCTAGAACCAGAAGAAGAAGGAGCGAGAGCAGTGCGCACTGCCCTTGCTCACCGTGGCTGCCGCCTGCTGACTTCTACTCCTCTGTGGCTCTCAGAGTCTCTGCTCTGCCCACCAGTGACCATACACAGGGAAAGGAAGGAACAAGGGGGTGCATATCTGTTCTAGGTAAATTGTGGGGTGTGGAAATGTGCATTGTAGACTGACTAGTCTGTGCTGGAGTCCTGGAGAAATGAACCATTTGGGGGAGCATGGGGGAGATGTGCATCTGTACTGGAGGAGAAATGAGCCATGGGGGGGGAGATGTGCAGATGTTCTGGAGAAATGAGCGATGGGGCGGGGGAGGGGGGAGAAGAGATGTGCTGCTGCCACTGGCCCATACATGAGGAGAAATGTGCCATTCGGGGGAGGGGGGGGGGGGTATGGGGCGTTGTATTTATGTATGCTGCCATAAGGGGGGGGGGGGGAATAATGTGACGCGAAGGGGGTGATTGATGACGTGACATGGAGGGGGGCCCCTTAATGTTTTTCGCCCCCGGGCCCCATTTCACCTAGAACCGGCCCTGCAGTGTGGAACATATCTTGCGGATCGCATCCGCAAACAGCGTGCACTTTTCAGTACCAGTGTATTGCAGTCCTCTATTTGCATTCCTCAGCACCGGCACGGGGCATACACGCTCGTGTGCATGAGCCCTTACTGAAAGATAACCAATTCTACAACCAGAAATTCTAGGATCTGCTGAAGGGGGTCCTATGAACTATTTATGAATTAGTGCCATAGTTTGGGGGCACACAGGAAGGATGATGCTCGGAGCGTGCCGCTTTTTGTTCCTTCCTTCAGGCTGGAAGCCATGACACTGTGACCGACACATCAGACACCAAACAACCCCCCAGAAGACCCCGATGACCATTGGGATGTCTGTTGCTTTGACATATAGTATCGTGCTGCATGTTGTACTACTCTAACTATCAGAGCAGGAGAGGCTCCAGATGAGAGCAGTGCAAACACATTATGATGTTTCTGGGACTTATAGGTCATGAGTGTATACCTCCGAAGGAAGCCATACATTCAGTGTACACAGAAACACTCACAAAAGCATTGGTAGCTACAATACAAGTAATCACAGGCCCCACCATGTTACAGTCTATTCAACTCTAAACAGTGGCAGTTATGATGACATCACAGGGCACATGACACCACAGGGCACATGACATCACAGGGCACATGACACCACAGGGCACATGACACCACAGGGCACATGACATCACTGGTGCAAAATGACCAAAGTTCTAAACCAGAACCATTTTGTGTCACTTAAGCTTGACAGCCTGAAGAGGACATATCCAGGTAGGTAGCTCTTAACTGAATACGAAGACCTCAGGCCTTCACATATCATGTAGCTGGAGGGTGTGCAGTGAAGTACAGAACTGCGCCATTAACCAGAAGCGTAGTTAAGGAGTGGCAACTGGGGAAAGGTGCCAGGTGGGTATCAAACAAGCCTTGACAATAAGTGGGTGGTCCTGGACGGGTTTGGGGTGTTTAATCACTTCTCTAATTCTCAGCGGTCAGCTGCTTTGGGTCCTGTTGGATAAGGGGTGACTAGGGACTAATAGGTTATTGCTGCCAGGAAGCCCAGGGTGGAATCCTATGTAGGCCTTTAGCACATAGAGCCGGAGCTGATATGTAATGAAGCTAAATGATCCCTTTGAATACGAGCCATGAAATTTCTCAATATACACTATGGCTCTTACACGCCATACTGTGATGTACCGCTATACAGGTACCGTACTAGAAAGATTTCCTGACACTGGTACTTTTACAAATCTGTGACGGTGATCATGTACTTGATTGTTTGGCTGGCAGCTATGATGAGATCACAAGGCTGATGACATCACAGGGCACATGACATCACAGGGCACATGACATCACAGGGCACATGACATCACAGGGCACATGACATCACAGGGCACATGACATCACTCCTGCTGCAGAATGTACACAATTCTAAATCAGAATCATCTTGGGTAATTTCAGCTTTAAAGCTAGAAGAGGACAAGTCCAAGCAGAAGAGGACACTTCACTTAGAGCTAGAAGATTGTAAGAGATTGTTAGACTGTAAGATCATGAGGAGCAGGCCATGAATTGTATATTAGATTGTAAGCTCTAAAGATCAGGGCATGTACTGTATATTAGACTGTAAGATCTGAGGAGCAGGCCATGAATTGTATATTAGACTGTAAGATCTGAGGAGCAGGCCATGAATTGTATGTTAGATTGTAAGCTCTTCGGAGCAGAGTTTCTACTGTATATTAGATTGTAAGCTCTAAAGATCAGGGCATGTACTGTATATTAGACTGTAAGATCTGAGGAGCAGGCCATGAATTGTATATTAGATTGTAAGCTCTTCGGAGCAGAGTTTCTACTGTATATTAGATTGTAAGCTCTAAAGATCAGGGCATGTACTGTATATTAGACTGTAAGCTCTTAGGAGCAGGGCATTCATTGTATATTAGATTGTAAGCTCTTAGGAGCAGGTTGTCTCTTTCCTTCCAGGGTCAGCTCTCCGGAGCTTTATATTACATACACATATACAGCAATATGCAGCAGGACAGATGTAATCCAGGGAGAAATCCGATCGCCACATCTGGGGTCAGGAAGGAATTTTTCCCCCTGAGGTAAAACTCTCCGGGGGTTTGTTCGCCTTCCTCTGGATCTTTGGATCCGGTGGCTCTCATCTCAGGACAGTGGTGGACTGGTCTGAATGACCGCAGCAAGTTCTGTGGTCTCCCCCCGGCCTGATCTGAGAGTCACTGTCATCCCTGTTTTATTAAAGGGCCAGTAATATTTTATTACAATGCTGCTTATTGCTATTCCAATAAAAAAAATAATTGGAAAAACAGTATTTTGTGGTGTTTGCTTTTTGTCTGGATTTTGTCCTCACACAGTGACCATGATGAGAGTGATTGTTACCGCTCAACATTCTAGAACTAGACTGAGCTCCCGATTATGTACTGTATATAATAAAGTGTGTTATTTTCACATCCAAACGTTATTAACCCAAAATGAGGGTCGCGCTGCCAAACACAGATGAAGACTTTGGAGTGCAAACAAAGGTGATAGCAGCTCCTCTCTAGCAGCCAAAACACAGATAATTCTTCCACAACATATCCCTTCTGTGGGTTATAAGGTAGCGGTGCACATAGTGAAGTAGGGTTGGGCAATATACCGGTGTCTGCGATATACCGCAGAATTAAGAAACTGCGATATGGCGATATCACAGTTTCCTAATAACCGTGGTATTTAATGACGTCATAGGAGCGGTCGCACGTGTGCCGACCACTCCTAAAACGTCCATGTACTGCGCCTACACAAAGTAAGTGTTGGTCCCCGCAGTGGCTGCCTCCTGCTTTCTCCTATTTTGCCATGACTCCACCCCCCGAACTGACACAAAGCCTGGGACCTGCACAGAGCGGCCCCTTACGTACTGCAGCCGCATCCTGGAGTCCATAGAAGGGCCTGAAAAAGCTGGGGGCATTGGAGACTGGAGACCCTGGGGATCGGCACATGAAGTTCCCCGCAGCAGCTGCTGCCTTCTGGCTCCTAGCTCCGCCCAGGAAGTGTCGGGACAGCAGCAAGTGAGGGAGGCCATGCAGGTCTCTCTCAGGGAGTTCTCCAGATCCTGGCCTGCCACTGTCCAAGGAGGGAGAAGCAGGTAAAAGATAGTGGCCCTCTCCTCCTGGGCCCCAGCTGTAGCCCCTGCACAGGGCTTCTCTACACACTAGAAGGTAATGGAGAATATACCTGTCAGGAGGTCCAGCAGTAGAAGCCCCCCACTATAATGTCTCCCTGTGGCCCCTATACTGGAGCAATAAGGAGACTTTACTGTATACTGTATGGGGCGACAAGGAGACATTATACTGATTTGGGAAAGGGGTTATAATGTCACCTTGTGGCCCTCACACAGTATAACGTCTCCTTGTAGCTGCCCCCATACAGTATAACATCTCCATGTAGCTGCCCCCATACAGTATAAA
>JAKVIS010004389.1:0-14259 GCA_033119425.1 Bufotes viridis
GTTGCATTTTCTTGTGCAGATTTCACCTATTTCAGTGGAAGGGTGAGATCTGTCGAAATTCTGCAAATATAAAAACTCACCCAAAACGCGATAAATCGTTTGGTTTTGGTGCAGATTTAATGCCGATTTTCTGCACACAATTCTTCATTGTGTGTAGGCACCCTTAAAGAAGTTTTGTATATTACAAAATATAGTTCCATAGCTTTTCAATACAAAATAATGACGTATACCAATATACAAATTACTGCAAGGGGTTGTTTCACTCCAGCAAATGGCATTTATCATGTACAGAAATATATACAAGGCTTTTACTAATGTATTGTGATTGTCAGTATTGACTCCTTTGCTGGCTTGATTAATTGTTTCCATCACATTATACGCTTCTCGTTTTCATGGTTAAAACCACTATAAGAAAAAGTGCTGGACTCCCTGGTGGGTAGGACCGTGGGAGCGCACATAGGCTAGTGATTTTTCGTATAGTGTGCAAGCACGACCACCACTGATGGATTGCAGGGTGGTCATAACCATGGAAACGAGCAGTGTATAATGTGATTAAAAAATGTATCAAGCCAGCAAAGGAGGTAATACGGACAATCACAATACATTAATAAGTGGCTTGTATTAACTTTCTCTACATGATAAATGCCATTTGCTGAAGTGAAATAACCCATTTAATGTACTTGCACTGGGGTTGTCATGGTAATGTCAGCAGACTTCCTGTCATGTGAGCTCCGCCATGGAAGAGGAGGAGAGACAAACAAAGCCATATGTTGGATAATGGGAAATGTTCAGACATGGCAGCTGATGTGTGGCATAAATTGCTTGTGGCATGTTCCCTTAGATCATTATTTTAGCTTGAAGTCTATTCAATAGCTCGATGTGTATACACAGCATAGATCTTGTGAATTCTATACACTGATAAACTCTGACTCTAAGAGAGAAAATAAAGAAGCACCTTTCATCTGCACTGTCCTTTACACATAGAACATTTTATCATCTTTACAGCTGAAAGTTCTCTTCTTTGTCCTTCATGACCTTATTCAGCTCTGCTTTATTTTGCTCGATGGTAACATTGAGATCAGTTCTCATAGCGTGGTTATTTTTGATTGCCCTGTAGTTGAACCTCAATGTTATGTCCAGGAGAAAGTAAGCATGGACAGAGTTTTGAAACCAGGTGCAGCGAGACACAACTTTCCCCTCTGGACCAGTTGTTCTCACTAATAAATATAGCACCAAAGGATTTAGATATCAAGCATCTTAAAGATTTGATGCAATATTTTATTGGTAACAAACAATTTCTTCTTTCATGATGAAAGAGTGCTATCCTAGGGCTACTCCAATCTAAAACCATTATCATACAAAAAACTAACATATTATAAACAAATTACAGAAAATGTAGAAACGTAATCATTGTTAGATAAACATAGGGAATGTATCATGAGAAAATGACATATTTATTCAATCAGGTATTATTTTTAAATATGTTTCATAAACTTTGGGTGATTTTCTCTTCATTTTATTTAACTATACAGTATGACTATTTTTTTCTGTAGCTCAGCAAAGGGAGGATATGAATTTACAAATGACAGTTATCGTACTGTTGGATGTCTAGATAAGGCCTCATGTATACGACCGTTATTTGATTCCGTGTCCGTTGTGCCGTTTTTCGTGATTTTCTGCGGAACCATTGATTTTCAATGGGTCCTTGGAAAACTCGGCAAATGCACCGTTTGTCCTCCGCGTCCGTGGTCCGTGATTCCAGTCCGTCAAAAAAATATAACCTGTCCTATTCTTGTCCGCGAAAAACGGTTCGCAGACCCATTCAAGTCAATGGGACCGTGAAAAAATGCGGATTGTCATCCGTGTTCCGCGTCCGCGTTTTTTTGCGGATCCCTTGGCAGGCACTTGGCAAAAATTGTCAGCCTGTCTTTTGGTAAAATCTTTTTTGTGTCATGTCCGCTAAAAAAAACGGAAGACACACGGAAACACAACTGAAGCAAAAACGGACACGGATCATGGAACAAAGGAACCCCGTTTTGCGGACCGCAAAAAAATACTGTCGTGTGCATGAGGCCTCAGGCAGAGTAGCAACACTACACTGCATACACAGACTGATTGGGCATTACAGGTGCATCTCAATAAATTACAATATTATCAAAAAGTTAGAATATTTGTGTAAATGGATCGGCACTCACGAATACATGGGTCACGCAGATACAATTAAAATTTAAAATTTATTAGCAATGCTAAAATCACATAAACACAAAATGTTACACAATGCGTACTGGCCAATACTCAATCATCGAAAGGTTAATTTATTTCAGTAATACAATTCAAGAAGTAAAGTTCATGTATTTTATAGATTCATTACACACAAAGTGAGCTATTTGAAGAGTTAATTATGTTTAAAGTTGATGATTATGGCTTACAGCTAATGAAAACCCAAACGGTAGTATCTCTGAAAACTAAAATATTATATCAGACCAAAAAAAAATTATTTTTAATACAGAAATGCTGGCCTACTGAAAAGTACAGTATATGCACTCAATACTGGGCTGCTTTTACATGAATTTCAGCATTTATGCTACAAGGCATGAAGGCGATCAGCCTGTGGTACTGCTGAGGTGTTGTGGAACCCCAGGTTGCTTTAATAGTGGCCTTTAGTTCATCTGCATTGTCTCCTATCCTCCTCTTGTTAATACCCCATAGATTCTCTATGGGGTTTAGGTCAGACACATTTTCTGGCCAGTCAAGCACAGTGATATCATAGTTATTAAACCAGGTATTGGTACTTTTGGCAATTTAGGCAGGTGCCAATGCTAAGTCCTGCTGGATAATGAAATTAGCATCCCCGTAAAGCTTGGCAGCAGAAGGAAGCATGAAGGGCTCTAAAATTTCCTGGTAGACCCTGTGCTGATTTTGGACTTGATATAACACAGTAGACCAACACCAGAAGATCACATGGCTCCCCAAACCATCACTGACTGTGGGAACTTCACACTAGACCTCAAGCAACTTGGATTGTGTGCCTTTTCACTCTCCCTCCAGAGTCTGGGACCTTGATTTCCAAATGAATTACAATTTTTTTTCATCTGAAAATAGGACTTTGGACCACTGACCAACAGTCCAATACTATTTCACCTTAGCTAAGGAAAGACATTTCAGACATTATATCTGGATGATGAGTGGCTTGACACAAGGAATGTGGCAGTTGTAGCTCATAGGTCATATGCGGCAGTGCGTGTGTGAACGTTTTCGGCTATACAAAGCCTTCCTCAGACACTGTGCCGCAGAGGTTGTGGAGGTGCAGAAGGAAGTAACACCGTACAGATTAAGGGCAATATGCGCCAGTAGTTTGTCTGGGTGTCACACAAATCTGTACGGTGTTACTTCCTTCTGTGGTGATCTTATACACCCCACTATGTAACTACTTTTGTCGATCATTGTGGTATTATCTTCAACATTGTGGATTGTATTATAACTCTGAAAGAAGTGGATACAGGCTTTAGACTCACTTATCTTTGTAATTATACTATTTATTATTTTTGGTACATTTTTGGTTTCTGGTAAAGCTTAGGCTAGCATATAGCACTGTCCTATGCTTCCTGATCAGGGCTTCCTTAGGGATCTGAGGAGGTTCCTGATACGGGATCGCCCTTATCGGGGCGGCCATTTCATTGTAGGTAGGGTCATATAAGAATAGGGTCATTGATAGAGACAGATAACTCCATCATTGCCCACCTAAAGAGGCCCATACGATGACGTACAGTATCTTATACAGTATGTCAAGATCAGAGGGGTACTATTGCCCTGGCGACCATGTGACACAGCACTGTCTGTTGATTAGCGAGATTGTCACATAGCCATTTCCAGTGGAGTAATCCTCAAGACAGAAGTTGTCAACGCAGACTCCTGCGAAGCTGGCTTTAAAAATTCCTCTAAGTCTCTCCCATAATCTTGTACCCAATAAAACAAATGCTCTTCAAGGTCTGCATTAAAGGGAATCTGTCAGCTCCAAAACAGCCTCCAAACTAGGTTAAGCTGTGTATAGTGTAGGTGGTGCTGAGTCCGGTTATGTAATTTTTATCTTCATATCAAAAATTACACAGCTGGACTCGCTTACACTAGCGTTACTTAGGCCTCTTGCACACGAACGTTGTACGTCCGTTCCATGCATTGGGGACCGCAATTTGTGGTCCCAAATGCAGGGGCAACGTCCGTGTGGCGACCGGAATGGATCGAGACCCATCCAACTTGATTGGGTCAATGATTCGTCCACACCGCAAAAAATGTTCTATTTTTTTGGGGTGCGGAGGCACGGACAGAAACACCACGGAATCACTCCGTAGTGCTTCCGTTCTGCATCTCCATGATTGCAGACCCATTCAAGTGAATGGGTCCGCATCCGTGATGCGGAGTGCACACGGGGCAGTGCCCGTGTATTGCGGACCCGCCGTATGCGGGCTGCAATATGGCCACTGGCACACAACGTCCGTGTGCAAGAGGCCTTACACTATACACCGCTTACTCGAGTTTGGGGGGTTTCAGAGCTGACAGATTGTCTTTAAATAAGGAAAATAGAGGTTCTTTATAGAATATGCTCTATTGCTGCCTTTACTATTGCTGCCTTTACTATACATGTATACAGTAAAGTAGAAACTTCTTGTGAACAATTTTGAAATGTAACATGCATTCCAGAGAAATAGAGGAATGTGTTCCTCTTTGAAGATAGCCTGGAAATACTTCAAAAGATATATCCTGCACAATGTAGGTCACTTTTAAACCTATGACCACAATGAGAGCAGTTGTAAGAAGTCTGTCTCGTGCTGGGCGTTCGGTATGCCTCCAGTTATTACATCTAGTACATTGTTGATGTGATCACTGTTTCATTATCCATTTGCAAACAAGCTGTCGAAACACAAGTTCCTAGATATATGTATTAAGCAGCCTATGGCAGTAATGATCAGAAATATTGATGAATATATTCATCTGCATACATACAGTTTAATTGTCCCTGATAGTTCTACAGGCTTCCGACAAGGCTACATGTGCTTTCATTGAGCTCCTCCATGGAGGTCACATGGATTCTCTGTATACAAATGATGGCCATGACCACTGAACAGATTTTTTAGAATAACAATTTTAACTAGAAATAACCAAGCAAATCTTACATCTTTATGCATTATCATTTGGAAGAAATACTATAAAACATTGATAATTGTAACAAACTTCTACTGCCTCTAATACTCCATAATCTATATCCAGAAAACTCAAAAGAGATAATCAATTAATAATAAAAAAGTATGCCCAGGTTCATACAAAGATTTGCAAATCACAACTAATGTTTAGATTAATAGAACCCCGAGGGTTTTACGTGCACGGAAGAAAATAACAGTGACACGCACAATGGGGTCAAAGTAAATTCTCATTTATTGCAGGAAGTACAGTAGGTTATAAAGATATCAGAGGGGCATTCCCCCTGATGCATGTGGCATTGTTACATTGGCTAGAATATGAAAACATGAAAAGAGATAACACTTGGCATCTGTGCATTGTGCATTGTTTTATTAACTCTGGTATGTGAACTATGTAAATATCTAGCTGTAAGCGGCATGTTGTAATGGAGTCTTCACTAACAGCAGAAAAGCATATATGACGTAACAAGGAGGCGTTCTGGAGAAGATAAGGTGTTGTCTGAGAGCTGGAGTATATGGGAGCTTCCTTAGCTGATTTAAAAAATGATGGCCACATCTCTATCAGTTGTATGATAAATTTGTCGCATCTTGCTAGACATGTTAACTAACTTTGTCTAACTTTACATCCCCAATTAATTGGTTTACTTTGCACCAAATTTTCAAGCCATGCCTCTATGCCACGCTCCTTTGTTTAGGGAGATGCAAAATGTGTCTAAAACACAAAAATATAGTGCAAGGTATGTACAATAGGTTTTGGCACAAATTGACACAGACCTTTAGCCCATTTAGTTTAGCACATTTAAAGTACTAAAAACAGAAAAAAATTACATAAAATGTTTCAATTTGCAGGCAGTCTTTTAATGTATTGTACATGTAGGATGAAAACCCTGAGGAAGGAGGCCTAAAGCTTTAAATACTTAGCGTTTTTGAAGTATGGGGGGCAGTGGCACTACTGTGTGGGGGGCAGTCTTGGGTACAGTACACTACTGTGTGGGGGACACTACTGTATGTGGGCGGCAGTGTGGGGGACACTACTGTGTGTGGGAGACATTACTGTGTGGGGCAGTGTGGGGTACAGTACACTACTGTGTGGGGTACACTACTGTAGGGGGGCAGTGTGGGGGACACTACTGTGTGGGGGACACTACTGTATGGGGGCAGTGTGGGGGACACTACTGTGTGCTGCAAATTACTATATGGGGACAATGTGGGGGAAATTACTGTGGGGGGATTACTATGGGGGGCAGTGTGAGGGAAATTAGTATATGGGGGCAGCGTGGGGGGCGTTGCTATTGGGGAAGCTCTGTAGGGGCAAATCTATTATTTCTGGGGACACTATACAGGGATTATTGTCTGGAGCACAATATAGGGTGTTATTATTACTGGGGGCACGCTAGGAGACATTATAGCTGCTGTAGACACTATAGGGACATTTTGGAGTAATTTATCAAACCGCTGTAAAGTAGAACTGGCTTAGTTATCGAAAGCAGCCAATCAGATTCCACCTTTCATATCTGACAGCTCTTTTGGAAATCCAGTTCTACTTTACACTAGTTTGATAAATGACCACAATTTTGTCTACTGGGGTCACTATTTTTTGTTCAGCAGTATAGTACCTGGGACATTGGGAAGCACAATGGGCACAGTATTGGGAGTGGCAGCAGGATGACATTGTGGGGACATCAGGAGGGGGAGGTTCTTGGAAAAACTGAGAAATCTAACACTTGTATTACAAACTCTGTAGAGACGAGATGCGGCTGAAATAATTTGTCATGCCAGTCTAATGAAGGAGAAGAGGAAAGAGAAGGTCTACACGACAGGAGATGTCCCTGGATGTAAGAGGTATGTGGTCAAGTATTGGGGGGGGGGGGTGTTGGTGCTAGAGAAAGGTGCAAGCAGCGTTTTGGTGTCCGTCTCCAAAGCGGAATGGAGACTGAACGGAGACAAACTGATGCATTCTGAGCGGATCCTTTTCCATTCAGAATGCATTAGAATACAAACTGATCCGTTTTGGACCACTTGTGAGAGCCCTGAATGGATCTCACAAACGGAAAGCCAAAACGCGAGTGTGAAAGTAGACTAACCATTGTAGACAAAAGTGTTAGGTTTAAAGGTACACAAAAAATTAGCAAACAATATTGATAAATTTGGTGCAAAGTACGCAAATACAGACTCAAGCAAAACGGACTTGAAATATTACCCTCATGATATTTCCCCCCTTTTGACTTTTTTACATGTGTTTTTTGCATTGTTAGATCAAAAAGAGACCATTACAAGACTTTTAATTTAAGGCTGTATTAAACTGGTCAGTGGTCGGCCAGTTCATAGTTAAAGAGTGTTCGCAGGAATGCTCGTTAGCGATGATCTGGTAGTGTAATTCTGCCGCCAATTTGCTTGTTCATTGGGCAAAAATCATTGTTTGCCGGCAGCAGTGATGTTTAATCACAATCTGCTGCCAGCCAACGATTAAGTATGGAGACGAGTGATGGCATTAGCGATTGCTCGTTTCCATACAGTGGCGATTGCTGCATGTAATAGCAGCGGTCTCCTCCGCTAGTGAGCAGGCGATTGCCAGGAAGGAATGCTTCTATCCTGCCAATAGCCTGCAGAAAAGTCTCCCTTTAATGGTTTACTTCAGACATCCTGATCTGCATAGCACCAGAATTAACTATCTCAAACATCTCATATTCAAAATAAATCTCCTTCAATACTGTGCAGGGAAGGAAAATTACAACCCGTCCGGGTGCCACAAAAGGGCTCAGAGTGAGTTGTCATGCTTTTATACCCCTAATCTGTTACCTGTCCCTTTAACCATTTGCAGACCACACTTAACTCTGCAAAGACATTCCTGAACACTATAGCAGAGCTGGCAGCCACCAGGGATGGACTGGCAGCTTAAAGTGGCCCTGGGAAAAACATAAACATGGCCCAAATAAATTGACAGAAGGTGGGGCAACATAAGTTGGCGGGAAAAACACAAGGAGGCAGAAACAACACAAGTAGGCCAGGTTAGCCATACCATATGCAGTGCAGGTCACAAGCCTCCTACAGCCTGAAGCTTTAGATGCCTCAGTCTCTGTGCCATCTGTACATTACCTCATAGGCTTCACCCTGTTTCCTATGAGGGTGAACGTCTGGGCTGGAATCCATGGGCTTATGGGCTCACCACAGTATTCAACTTATCACTGCCCTGATAATGGCAATACAGTTGACTTGAGGAGGGCACCTATGGTACCTGGCTAGTTACATAATAGTCACCTGCTCTTTGTTCTTTTTCTTATTTTTTTGTCCAGCCCACTGAGAAGGCCACATATGCTCAGTTTCATCTTTCAACTGCCTCCTGAGCTGAGATAGGGAGATCTGCAGCATAAAAAGCACACCCACTGAACTCCAGCAGAAAAAACACTCCCCTTGAACTATCAGCTTGATATAAATCTATCAGAACAATGAATGGGAAGATCTCTGGATCCATGTGAGGTACAGGGCTGGTTCTAGCTTTGTTAGAAAGAGATTGTCGTGTACTATGATTTTTTACATTAATCATAGGATAACCTCTTTAATTAATGCTGGGAGTGTCAGATCATTATGTACCCAGCGGCTTGTAGAGCACCCATCGGCCCATCGAGAGATTTGGCCAGTCCGCCCCTGACAGCCACACAGAGATTGTGTGTGAGCTGGGCTCCCGATAGAGAATTCAGTGATGTTACTCCAAGGTCTTGTATGACAATATAGGGGGGCAAAGTATAACAAAAAAGTAACATAAAAAATAACTAAAAAAATAAAAACAGCCATCACATGCCACATTGCAGCTTCTAGCCCAGCCCCAGCAACCATTAACTATATCTCACCACCATACATCAAGTTGCACTTTTTAATATCTAAAAAAAGAAAGAAACAGACTATTTTCCATGTTTTTTTTTTTTTTTTTACATTTTCCTGGTTATAAAAAATAAAAACAGAAAAATGCTGCTTTATAGGAAAATATTTAAATCCATAGCACAAACATCCAAGAGACTGGCTTAGGCGTTTTGAACACATAATGTTCTTAATTATAATTATGGTGCTATGATTAAGAACATTATATGTTTGAAGCACATATGCTGGTTTCTTGGGTGAGTGCACTATGGAAGCTAATATTTTCCAATAAAGCTTCAAAGTTTTTTTAAAATCATGGAACAATCTTTTGCACTTCATGTGTTACCTTCTCCAGTAAAGGATGCACTGAGGTTTTTATCTGAGAAATATATAAGCTGATGCAGGGGCTTACTGGCAATTTTTGGCCCAGGGGGCAAGTAACACCCAGAGGCCCACTGAGCCCCCTCTACTTCCTGATTCGCTGTCACAAGAGGCTGGGCGGGGAGCTGCGGGAGGAGAGCACAGCCTCCTTTGACAGCATTGACAGCTATCTCTTCCCCCACACCGCCGCTCGCCTGATCTGTCACAGGAGGCTGAGCATTGCGGAGAGGATAGATGTTGGCCACTCACAGCGCTCATAGCCCCCCCCCCCTTATGTGCCAGTAGCCGTCCCCTCTTATGTGCCAGTAGCCGTCCCCCCTTATGTGCCAGTAGCCGTCCCCCCTTATGTGCCAGTAGCCGTCCCCCCTTATGTGCCAGTAGCCGTTCTCCTTATGTGCCAGTAGCACCCCTTTATGTGCCAGTAGCACCCCCTTATGTGCCAGCAGCCCCCCTTATGTGCCACCAGTAGCCCCCCCTTATATGCCAGTAGTCCCCCTTATGTGCCAGTAGCCCCCCCTTATGTGCCAGTAGCCCCCCCTTATGTGCCAGTAGCCGTCCCACTTATGTGCCAATAGACCCCCCCTTATGTGCCAATAGCCCCCCCATGTGCCAGTAGCCCTCCTTATGTGCCAGTAGCCCCACTTATGTGCCAGTTTCACCCCCTTATGTGCCAGTAGCCCCCCTTATGTGCCAGTAGCCCCCTTATGTGCCAGTAGCCCCACTTATGTGCCAGTAGCCCCCTTATGTGCCAGTAGTCCCCCCTTATGTGCCAGTAGTCTCTCCTTATGTGCCAGTAGTCCCCCCTTATGTGCCAGTAGTCTCCCTCTCCCCACCTTATCATGTGCCAGTAGAATCCCCCCCCTCACCTTATCATGTGCCAGTAAAACCCCCCACTCACCTTATCATGTGCCAGTAGAACCCCCCCCTCACCTTATGTGCCAGTAGAATCCCCCTCACCTTATTATGTGCCAGTAGAATCCCCCTCACCTTATTATGTGCCAGTAGAATCCCCCCTCACCTTATCATGTGCCAGTAGAACCCCCCTCACCTTATCATGTGCCAGTAGAATCCCCTCACCTTATTATGTGCCAGAAGAATCCCCCTCACCTTATTATGTGCCAGTACAATCCCCCTCACCTTATTATGTGCCAGTAGAATCCCCCTCACCTTATCATGTGCCAGTAGAACCCCCCTTCCTCACCTTATCAAAGCCAGGGATAGCTGCAGCTTACTACTACTACTGTCCATGTAGCTGGTGCTGCCACTACCCACATTCTGGCTCTGGGTCTTTAGTTTGGAACTTTTCTGTAGCTCTGACATTTTTGGGCCTAAATGTACACAGTCACATAAAGTATGGAGCGGTTTGCAAATCTGCTTTCTGGAATTTAAAGACAGGGAAGTGCAATACGATGTCCTTCCCTTTCCACAAACACACTACTACCAACAATTGACTTTGGAAATACTGCAGTATCGGTGCCACTAACGGATTTGTGCCCAATGTCTTTTGCTTATTTAAATATTCAGATAAAAAAACACAAGATGACAAACTGCAATTTTTTACCTACCCTACCACATCAACACTCAAAGTGCCTGGAGACAGAAATACACACATTTTGGCCTAATATTACATTATCACTCACAGATATTGTTGTGCGCTACCCTGCATATTGTAAGACACTTTTTCACGTCTTTGCTGGCTTTAATAAATTCAAAAACCCCAAAATACAAAAAAATTGAACTGTGTGGAGATAGAAAAAAAAGGATTGAGTCCGAATATCCCTATATCACTGACAGATAATTTTGTTTGGTACCCTGTGTATTGGTGTAGTGATCATGTATATGCTGATTTTAATAAATTCAACAAAGCCTCCCCCCAAAAAAAAATTTGAACTGTGTGGAGATCTGCAAATTTGTGAAAAGCAGATACCGGCCATGTCCTTTCCACATTTTGTGGCTCGGTATGTCCTGCTCTCTGTCTGCAAAACGGAAAAGAATAGGACATATTCTATTTTTTTCTATGTGCTCTCGGATGCGGAAAAAAATACGTTTGTGTGCATGAGCCCAGACACTGTAAGACCGATTAACCCTCATTTACAGCCCAACACAGAATGATGTTCTGATCATTCTGCTTGGGCATCTCTCTGGATCAGGCCAAACCCTCCCCCCACTTCCTCTTAGGGCTACGTGAGCACCCTTCTTCTTCCTCCCACCTAGTGCTTTTTCCTGATGACATGTACTGTCACTGGCTACTTGCTGTTACTGGATTTGTCCAAACCTGAAAAAGTTCAGGTTCGTTACGAACTTTGCAAAATTTCTGCTGGCATACGAACCTGGTTTGTTGCGAACTGGTTTGCTGATTCTTAGCTTAAGTGGTTAATAAATGTGATCCACAGCAGAAAAGACACAATTTTGGAGTAAAATGCATCAGAAAAGGTGTAAATACTTTGATAAATATAGACACTGTCTAAGAGGAGTTATACATTTGTCCCACAGTTTCTGGTATAATTGTCTCAGAAATGTTGTGAAACCTGTTATTATACATTATTGCAAACTGTATTACTAAAAATGTATTGTTCGGGTTCATGATTTGAAGAAACATGAAAATTAAAAGGAGCAAACAGACGTCAGAAATTTGTTTGATTATGTAATGGGAAGCGACCCATAAGAAAGCATAATAAGAAAAGGAGAATGCTGTCATAAAGTCTGAACATCCACGCCTTTACCTGTGGTTAACCTTGTACCCAAGGCTGATAGGCTTTACTACTTGTAGTAGGTACTAGGGACTACATGTTCTTGGCATCTTCACAGATGAACAAATGTCTTACTAAAGGGTGTAACAGAAGTCTTAAAGATCTGGAGTTATCTGGATTAAGCTTTTATTAGTTGGTAGTAATAAACTAGATAAACAAGTTCAACACATCATGGTGCAGCTTAGCACAACTGTATATGTGGGATGAGCATTTAAACACTTCTACAACATAGAACATATGATATAATCCTACTCTGTTTTCATGGATGAGAATTGTGGCATTAAGCAACAATTCCTACCCTTTAAACCTCATATATGGGCTGCATTTTAGCTTCCATATTTTAAAGGTTCAAGTGAACAGAATTTTGAATCACTGTAGTACCCAATAATGATCTCAATTTGTTCACCTGAACATGAATATGAATTAATCACAGTACATACTGTTAGAAATACCCTAAAAATCTTTTTCATAATATACTATATTTATTTTCTAATTTTAACACCAAAAGAGGCCCCTGAAGTTCAGGCCTTCTGAAACGCTATTATCCACAGTACATATAGAATCTGTACACTGCAGCCATGTGCGAATTGTACAATATGCACTGCAATAAGCACTGTCTTGGCAGGAGCACACCTCGCTGCTCATGCCTGTACCCTCTGCTGAAAGCTCTGCCAAAAAACATCAGTTGCGATGTTCTATGTAGAACATTTCACATTACACTGATAAGTGCAATAACCTTCTGTGGGCAACTTTGTCTAGGCCTATCAAGAGAACGATAGAGCTGTCATACTCTCATCCTAATTCCACCCATACTATTATCATGATGATTATCTTGCAGTTAACATCTTCCTCTCACAGCAACAGTAGAATGACAGTGAATTACCTATCTATATGGTGCTGACAAAATGAAAAAGAAAAACAGCCAAAAATTCTAAAAAATGTTTTCTATGAATATTGAGTTAAACCACATCTGTCTGATGAAAATGTCCCTTAAAGAGGACCTGTCAAAAAGCTCAACCCTATAAAACCAGGTATACTTCTTGGTAGGGATGATCTTGCATATTAAAACTGTAAGACAAAAAGCCAATATAGTGTTTAAGAGATATCTTAGATCAGTGGCGTAACTAGAGTGTTATGGGCCCCGGTGCAAACTTTGGATTCCCCCCCCCCCCCCAATTTATATAAAGGCCGCAATTTTTTTTTACACTAAGGCTCCATTCACACGTCCGTAGTGTGTTTTGCGGATCCACTGATCTGCAAAACACAAACACCGGCAATGTGCATTCCGCATTTTGTGGACCGCACATCGCTGGCACTATATAGAAAATGCCTTTTCTTGTCCGCAATTGCGGACAAGAATAGGACATGTTCTATTTTTTTGCAGAACAGAAGTGCGCACCCAGAAGTGCGGATCCGCAATTCTGGATCCGAGCGGGACAAAATGCAGAACAGAATTGCGGACGTGTGAATGAGGCCTTAGCCCAATGTATGGTTACACTCCTACCTCATCCAGGATGTTACTGGCGCTGATGTGATGTCCGCTGGATCCAGAACAAGGTCCCTGTGGTGAGAAAAAATAAATAATCACATAAGGAAGGGATGGTGATGGTACAGCAGGGTAATCTAGGACATTTCCCTAAGTGCTACCACACAGCACTAATGGCCACATTGTGGCCCCTCACAGTAGTGAAGCCCACCTTGTGGCCCCTTCACAATAGTTATGTCCTCCTTGTGGCCCCTCACACCTAGATATGCCCAGATATGTGCCCCCTCACAGTGGGTATGGCCAAATATGTGCCCCCTCACAGTAATATGCCGAGATAGGTGCCCCATCACAGTGGTTAAGGCCAGATATGTGCCCCCTCACAGTAATATGCCCAGATATGTGCCCCCTCACAGTAGTCATGGCCAGAATATAGGCCCCCTCACAGTAGTCATGTCAGATTAGGTGCCCCCTCACTAAAATGCCCACTTTTGTGCCCCCTCATGCTTGTTGGGTGACCCCCCCTCCCTTTTGCCTCCAGTCTGCAGCGTTATAAAAAAAATAAAAATAAACATACTTACCCTAATGACAGGCC
>JAKVIS010004390.1:0-14272 GCA_033119425.1 Bufotes viridis
CATTAATTGCTTAATTATAACCCTCAACGTAATTTGCTATTAGATAATCATCTATCCCCTTTTTAAATACTGACAGTATCTGCACATTACTCCTTGGGGTAGGGATTCCATAGCTCTGCAAGAATCCTTTCCTGTATGTTGGCTTATTTGAATCCTTGCTGGCTGTCGTCATTAATGTAAAACTTACCATCACCCTATATGAGTGCAGGCAGTGGGCAACAGTACAGTCAGTGGGCCTGACACACACTGGCAGGCAACTGCAATTATATTAAAGGTTAAAAATTAAATAACTTTTATCTATACTGTGCCACCGACATGAGTGGTGGCCACTGTCAGTAAGCAATAGCACAGTCTATGGCCTGACACTCACTGGCAGGCAACTGCAATTATATTATAGTGTAAAAACGAAAATGACTTTTTTGATCTGCACACCAGCCACCCTATATGAGTGTTGGGCAGTGGAGGCACAGTACAGTCGAGTGGGCCTGATCACCACTGGCAGGCAACTGCAATCATATTAAAGGGTAAAAATAAATGACTTGTGATCTGCAAGATACTGTGCCACACAATATGAGTGGTGGCAGTGGGCACAGTACAGTCAGTGGGCCACACACACTTGCAGGCAGCTGCAGTATATAACAGGGTAAAATTAAATGACTTTTTATCTGCAAGGTACTGTGCCACCCTATAGTGGTGGGTGCAGTGGGCACAGTACAGTCTGTGGGCCTAACATCACTGGCAGGCAACTGCAAATATTTTAAAGGGTAAAAATTAAATTACTTTTTATCTGCGAAGATACTGTGCCACACAATATGAGTGGTGGGCAGTGGGCACAGAACAGTCAGTGGGCTACACACACTGCAGGCAACTGCGGTCACCATAAAAAGGGTAAAAATTAAATGATCTTTTTTTATCTGGGCAAGGCACTGTGATACTCCCACATGAGTGGTGGGCACTCCTCGGGCAGTGGGCACAGTACAGTCAGTGGGCCTGACACACTGGCATGCAACTGCATTTATATTAAATGTAAAAATTAAATGACCTTATCTCTATCCGCAAGGTACTGTGCCACCCTATATGAGTGGTGGGCAGTGCGCACGGTATATTCCAGTGGGCCTGACACTCACTGGCAGGCAACTGCAATTATATTATAGGGCAAAAATGAAATTACTTTTTATCTGCGAGCTACCAGCCACCCTGTATGAGTGGCTGGCAGTGGGCACAGTACACAGTCAGAAGCCTGACACTCACTGCAGGAACTGCAATTATATTGAAGGGTAAAAATTTTATGAATTATGTATCTGAAGGTACTGTACACCCGATATGAGTGGTGGGCACTGGTAGTGGGCACAGTACAGTCTGTGGGCCTGCCACACACTGGCAGGCAACTGCAATTATATTAAAGGGTAAACATTAAATTACTTTTTTTATCTGCAAGGTACCAGCCACCCTATATAAGTGGTGGGCAGTGGGCACAGTACAGTCAGTGGTTCTGACAACACTGGCAGGCAACTGCAATTATATTAAAGGGTAAAAATCAAATGACTTTTTTATCTGCAAGGTACTGTGCAACCCGACATGAGATGTGGCACTGGCAGTGGGCACAGTACAGTCTGTGTGGGCCTGGACACACACTGGCAGGCAACTACAATTATATAAAAGGGTAAAAATTTAATTTCTTTATCTGCAAGGTACTGTGCCACCCTATATGAGTGGTGCAACCACAGTACTAGTCTGTGGCCTGCGGCCTCTCACACACGGGCAGGCAACTGTATTATATATATATATATATATATATATATATATATATGTAAAAATAGAAAGCAGACTGATGTACCAGCCCTAAAACAGGCTTTTTGGGGCTGTCTGGATGCTGTCCTTACAGCAGATGAGTCTTTGAGTATTGGAGTGGACACAGAACACTGTCCTAGCTAACGCTCTCCCTATGTTAATTCAGCAGCAGCAGCAGCACTCTCCTGCTCCAACTAACACTGCAGCTTCACACTGAATCTAAGATGGATGCTGTCCTTGCTTTTTGATAGAGAGTGGGAGTGGTCTGGGAGGAGGGTATGCTGATTGGCTGGAATGTGTCTGCTGACTGTGAGGTACAGGGTAAAGGTTTGCTCAATGATGATGTAGAGGGGCGGACCTGAACACTGCATATGTTCCCCCGCCGCAGCGAACGCGAACAAGCGATGTTCGCGGGAACTGTTCGCCGCGAATAGTTCGGGACATCTCTACCTCCAAGGCATAAAGGGCAAGCTCAGCCATGTGCCCAATTTGGAGACCAGAAGCTGAATGGGGCAGACCCATCAGTCAGTACATGGTGGTATGTGCACACATATTGCTCCACCATGTTTCTAAAATGCTGCTTCCTGCTAAGACTTGCATATCAGCTGGTGTTGCTGGTTGTTGTGGCGTAGGACAAAGCTTTTCCACATTTCCGCCATGCTAACTCTGCCTTCTGAGGTGCTGGCATTGCCCTGGCTGCTGCCTTGGCGACCTCTTCCTCCCTCCTCTGCCTTCGCCTTGTGCCCACTGAGGCCCCAGTGTCAGGTGGGAATGCCATCAGCAGCACGTCTACTGCGCATGCTTGTACCTGCATCTTCCGATCACGCTCCAATGAAGGACAGAACGTTGTCCTTATAACTGGGATCCAGCAGGGTGGCCACCCAGTAATCAGTACAAGTTAGAATGTGGCAACTCGAGGGTCGCTAGCGCAGGCACTGCAGCTTGAGGTCGCCCATGTGTGCCAGGCTGAACATAAGTAATCGACAAGCTGTCCTCTTAGGGAGGTGTATCGTCTGTGTCCTCGGTATCCCCAGCCACGCTGCCTTGATGGCCCTGAGCTGCTTTGGTGCCACCCTGCTGTGAACACGATTCCTCCTCATCCTCCACCTCCCCTGCATGCGCCTGGCAAGAGATATGCATCAAATGGTCTAGACCCAGAGCTGCTACGTAGATTTCGCCCATTATTGCACATCACCAGTTTTGGCTTGAGGCTCAGTGGCACCAACCACTCATCGGCCTTTTGTTCAATGCCCGCCCACAGCTCCTGCATGGTGTGGGGTTTGTTCCCAAACAGATGAGTTTCCAAACTGCCTGCTGTCGTTTTCCCTTTGCTGTGTTGAAGTTGGTGGAGAATGTGTTACGCCTGACCAGATGGGAAGGTGTTAGAGAAGGAAGAGGAGTAGGAGGAGGAGGCAACAAGAGGCAAAAGAAATGCCCTGCAATCCTCGGTGGCAGAAGGATATGCGCCAAACAGCTATCCGCCTCAGGCCCAGCCACCACTGCATTTTCCCAGTGTTCTGTTAGGAAATATAACGTCCCTGTCCATGCTTACTGGTCCATGTATCGTAGTCATGTGGACCTTGCCACAGGTGGCGCTCGCAGTGCACACCTGATTTTGTCCCCCCACTTGTTTGTGCAGGCAGGGATGGCCTGCCTGGAAAAGTAGTGGTGGCTGGGAACGGCACTGTCGGACAGCCAATGCCATAAGGTTTTTAAAACTCTCCATCTCCACCAGACGGAATGACAGCATTTCAAAGGCCAAGTGATTTTGAAATGCTGGCATTCAGGGCCAGGAATCGCGGTGGGTAGGGGGTACTTCTTCTCTGCCCATTGTTTGGAAGATGGACAGCTGAACGCTGCCATGGGACATTGTGGGTGCTGCATGTTAAAGGTGATGGACGTGATGGCGTTGCTGACACATCTTCTGCTTCGTGGGTGGCCGGTGCCACCTCATTCCAGAGGTGGGAGAAAGAGCCCAAGACTGCAGCAGAAGAGGGAGCAGGAGGAGCCTGAGTGCTTTCTGGTTTTGGAGGCGCACCCCACTGCAGCTCATGCTTACACTTAGATGCCTGGTCATGCAGGTTGTGTTCAGGTTTAGAAATGGTTATGCCTAACTTCAGTCTCTGATTGCACAGCGTGCAAAACCACTCGTGTCTTGTAGTCTGCACATTGTCTGAAGAACTGCCACACCAGGGAACTCCTTGGAGCTTGCTTTTGTTGGGCTCGGTCCCTGGGTGCTGTGAGGTGGGCAGTAGCAGGATTACTGTGTAGGGGATGTCCGCCCGCTTTTGCACCCTGTTCCCTATTTTGTTGTGCTGGTGGCTCTGTGCGACTCACCGCCTCCCTCTGAATTGCACAGGTCACTCGCATGACCTTGATTCCATGTGGGGTCTAGGACCTCATCGTCCTCCACGTCATCTTCCACCCAGTCTTCACCCCTGCCCTCTTTGCCGCTTTGCACACTGCAGAGGGCCGCAGCAGTTGGCACCTGTGTTTCGCATCATCATCAGAGACGTGCTCCGGTGGTCTTCCCATGTCCTCTATTCTCAAACATTAGTGGTTGGGCATCGGTGCATTCAATCTCTTACACTTCTGGGGCAGGGCTAGGTGAATGGCCGTGGGAATCTCTGCCAGCAGACTCATCAAAAACATAGGAGACTGCTGCATGACTTGGGGCTCAGACTGCTTGGCTGATTTGAAAGGGGGTAAGGTTCTAGATAGATACCCATGGCCTTCAGGTGCCAACTCTGGAGCTTTCAGCAGTGGACCCGGTGAGAGACAATGTGAAGATACTGGAGGCACTGTCAGCTACCCAATCTACTAGCGACTGTACTTGTTCTGGCCTCACTATTCGTAGAGCTGCAATAAGGCTCTGTCGTCCACGCGACCTGAGGAAGGTGTTTCATTTGGGCATGTAGCTGGCACAGATCGACTCACGTCCTCTTCCTGCAACAGGAGCTCCACCAACACCAACAGCACCACAAACAGGCCCACAGTCCCTTATTTGACATTCTACTTATTTTTTGCGGTCACCCACTGAAGTAACAGACGTTTGTACTAAATTTAGTTCCCTGTCAGCAATGCAGAGCAGGGGTTTTTCACCAGCAAAACTGGGTTAATGTCACCCACCAATGGAACAGACGATTTACTGAAATTTACGTCCCTGTCACCTATGCAGAGAAGGGGTTTGTATACGACAAAACTGGGCTAATGACACCAAAGAATGTAACAGACGATTTTTACAAATTTACCTCCCTTTCACCTATGCAGAGCAGGGGTTTGTATATGGTAAAACTGGGTTAATGTCACCTAAGAATGTAACAGACGATTTTTACAAATTTACCTCCCTGTCACCTATTCAGAGCAGGGGTTTGTATATGGCAAAACTGGGTTAATGTCACCAAAGAATGTAACAGACGATTTTTAGAAATTTACCTCCCTGTCCCCTATGCAGAGCAGGGGTTTGTATATGGCAAAACTGGGTTAACGTCACACACTAATGCAACAGATGATTTTTACAAATTTACGTCTCTTTCAACTATGCAGAGCAGGGGTTTGTATATGGCAAATCTGGGTTAATATCACCTAAGAATGCAACAGACGATTTTTAGAAATGTATGTCCCTGTCACCAATGCAGAGCAGGAGTTTGTATACTGCAAAAATGGTTCAATGTCGACCACCAATTTAATAGACCAATTGTAGAAATTTATTTCCCTGTCACCTATGCAGAGCAGGGTTTTTTTACGGAAAAATAAAATTATTGCCCTGTCTGCTATGTAGAGCAAGGGTATAAACCAGCAAAAATGGGTTAATGTCACCCAACAATGGAACAGACGAATTTTGAAACGTATTGCCCTGTCTGCTATGCAGTGCAGCCCGCAAAGGTACTTTATCGCAAACAATTTGTTGTTTTTACACACAATGAAACAGAAGGATTTATGTGTATTTCTTTAAATAACAGAAATGCAGTACTGGCTAAAAATGTACTATCTAGCATAAAAGTGTGTTTTTACAAAAACAATATAACAGCAGTATTTAACGGTTTAATTGGACTGTCTGAAATGCAGCCCAGGCCGCAAATGTACTATCTAGCACAAAAGTGTGTTTTTGGCAAACAACTATGTAAATTCAGTATGTTACTGTTTTATTGGAATATCAGAAATGCAGTGTAGGATGCAAATCTGCTATCTAGCACAAAAAGTGTGTTTTATTTAGCACCAATGTAAATGCAGTATGTTACGGTTGTATTGGTCTGTCAGAAATGCAGTGTAGCACATAAATTTTCTATCTAGCACAAAAAAATTGCTTTTTATAGCAGCAATGTAACTGCAGTATGTAACAGTTTAATTGGACTGTCAGAAATGCCGCATAGCCCGTAAATTTACTATCTAGCAAAAAAATGTGCTTTTTATATCAGCAAGGTAACAGCAGTATTTAATGGTTTTATTGGACTGTCAGATGTGCAGTACCTGTTGCAGACAAACAAAAATCGCTTTAGGTCACAAAAATATGCGACAGACTAATGTAATTGAATCATTTTCACTGCCAGGTATGCACTGCAGGCCACAGGGGTACTTGACCGGCCAAAAATGGAATTTGTCCTCCACTGAGCTACCAGAACAGAATTAAAGTAATGTCTCTGGCAAACATGCAGTTCACATGCAGTTGCAAGTGCACTGCACTAGCAAAAATGGCAGCTGACGCCCACCGAACTAGCAGATGGATTAAAAGTTATTTTTCAATGTCACTGGACTCTAGGGCTGGGTACCAAAATGTAGCATAGCACCCTCAATAATCGCTATAGTTTGAAGATTGCAATACAAAACACACGGTCAATAGGGTATTTCAAAATGTTTGATGGACCTTGAATAACGAAACAATATTTCCTGCTGAAATATAAAATATGTCGTTGGAGGCTGTATGCAGAACTGTTTTGTGGACAAGGAATATGGCTTTCCCCCAAAATTACACGGATTCTCTATTTCACCGCAGAAATGTCAAATATATATATTGGCGGTGTAAAATAGGCTCGGTGGATCAGGTTGACCATTTTCTTTTTTAACTAAAATACACTGATGCACTATTTGATAGCTGAAATTGAATATACGGTTTAGTGTATTGTATACACAAGTGCTCTGTTGCACCACAGGTACTAGACTAGACAAATGGACTATGTCACGCTTTTGTCACCAAAATTCACAAATGCAGTTTTTCACTGCTGTAAACTAAATGTAGGTATTTATACTGTGTATGTACAACTGCTTTGTGAAGCAGGAATTTTGCTTTTTTCCCACAAAAAAGAATAATGCACTATTTCTCAGCTGTAATGTGAAATCGGTATTTAAGCTGGTGTATTTCAAAATGGATTGTGGATCAGATTTAAACTTTTTTGTCAAAAATACACTTATGCTATATTTCACAGCAGCAATGTAAAATAGGTGGTTGGAATGGGTAATTCAGACTGTTTGGTGGACCTTAAATAAGGTTTTTTTTCTATAAAAACAAAGAAGCACTATTTCCCGGCAGAAATATAAAATAGGTTGTTAGACGATGTATGCAGAGCTGTTTTGTGGACAAGGAATATGGTTTGTCCCCCAAAATTACACAGATTCTCTATTTCACCGGAGAAATTTCAAATATATATTTTGGTGGAGTAAAATAGGCTTGGTGAATCAGGGTAACCGCTTTTTTAATACACTGATGCACTATTTTATAGCTGAAATTGAATATACGGTTTAGTGCATTGTATACACAAGTGCTCTGTGGCACTACAGATCCCAGACTAGACAAATGGACTATGTCACCCCTTAAACATACAAAAGGCAATATAGAAGACATGAGCAGCCAGAAAAAAATTTTTTTCCTTCACTGAGCTACAAAATAGGATTAGGCTGATGTCCCTGGCTGGCTGGCACACATGCAGTACACTGCAGTGGCTAAAATGGCCGCCGAGCACCACCTCAGTAACAAATGGATTACAAAAAGATTTCCTGGCAGTGGCTGGGTACAGAAATGTTGATTGCTGAAGCTCCCTCCTCTCTATTTGCTGTATCTTGTGGATTAAAGTAGCACAGGTTCTTCTGATTTTTGCCCTATTCTGTCCCTGATCGCAGCAGCAGCATCCTCTCCCTAAGCTCAAATCAGCAGAGTGACGTGCGCAGTACGTGACTCCAGCTTATAAAGAGGCTGGTTCACATGCTGCACTTAGCCAATCACAGCCATGCCATTAGTAGACATGGCTGTGATGGCTTTTAGGGCAAGACGTAAAACGCTTGCTGATTGGCTGCTGTGCAGCCCTTCAGAAAGCGGAAAATCGCCGAACAACGATCTCAACCCGAACATTTTAAAATGTTCAGGTTCGGGTCCATGTCCCGAACACCCCAAAATTCGGTACAAACCGAACTGCACAGTTCAGGCTCGCTCAACTCTAGTTGCTATATCCAGTCACACCCATAATGCACTTCTCTTTTCTCTGTCACTGCTCCAGCACTGCCTCTAACAATGCCCAGCTAGTTTATAGCTCCTCCCACCTAGATAGTTACATAGACACTCCCCTACCACTGCCCTCGCTGCTGCATTGACATGACCATGGACATAACATCACAGGAAAAGGAAGCGCTGCATGGACATGGTCATGTGTCCACAGCCTAGAGTGGAAGATAGAAACAATAAAGGTAAAATAAATACATTAAAGAATTATAGCTCCCTTTATAAATTATTATTTTAAGGGATGTTGAATAGGTTGAGCGAACCCAAACTGTAAAGTTCGGGTTCTGCACTAAGCTTTGGGGTTTTGGTACCTGGACCCGACATTTCTGTAAAAGTTCGGGTTCAAATTTGGTGTTCCACGATTTCTTGACGCTTTTATAAAGCTGCAGGGCAGCCAATCACCAAGCGTGTCACTAGTCTGTTCCTTAGAAGCCATCACAGCCATGCCTAGAATGGCTGTAATTGGCCAAGAGCAGCATGTGACCCAGCTTCTCTATAGACTGGAGTCATCGTAGTGGTGCATGCTGCTCTGCTCTTCTCAGTGTAGGGATAGGATGCTGCTGCTGCTGTGAGGGAGATTAGGAAAGAATTCTGTTGGACTTGGTGGTGTTCAATCTTCAAACTAAATCTTATTTAAAGCCCTATTTAGGACCCTCGGGATATTTATAACAATACAAAACACACGGTCAATAGACCAAAAATTCCCTTTAGGGGTCCCAACAAATAACGTGGTTGTCAGTAAAACTACATTTTTATTTTATGACGTCATTAAAAACTTCGAACGTAAAGGTAGAAAAATTATGTATTTAAAATGATCAGAGAACAGTAGCTTGGGTTTGCAAGGATTTACTAGTAGTTGCTAGTGGCACTTAAAGGAATCATAGCATCTGGACTATTTTCCTCAGAAAAGGAGGGTGTGTTACATGACAATTCAGTGTTTTACCTAAATTGGGTGTTCACAGGGCCATATATCTCTTTAGGTGTTGTATTTTATTTACAGTAAATGGACAGAGAAGGCACACTGTTTGGCAGTCTATTTGCATGTGGTTTACAAATAGATTGCAAAACCCACGCATGTATCAACTGTCTTAGGAGCTAAACATGTGCTACCTTAGAGATCAAGGTTGACTCATATTATGAGTCATTTGTTCCACAGTCTAATCGCATGTGGCTTGTCTGGTACTGCAAGCCACACGCCTATATCAACTGTCCTCTAAAGCAGTAGCTTCAACCAGTGTGCCTCCAGATGTTTCAAAACTACAACTCCCAGCATACCCGGACAGCCTTTGGCTGTTCATGCATGCTGGGAGTTGTAGTTTTGCAACAGCTGGAGGCACACTGGTTGGGAAAGACTGCTCTAAAGCTCCAAGGCTGTTATCCACACACTGGCTCATCTAATACAGTGTTGCTAAATGTATCAATCTCTGAAACTGTGTATCTGTGTGCCAGCCAGGGTCATCAGCCTAATCCTATTTTATAGCTCAGTGAAGGACAAAAACCTTTTTTCTCTGGCTGCTCAAGTCCCCTATATTGCCTTTTGTATGTTTATAGGGTGACATAGTCCATTTGTCTAGTCTGGGATCTGTGGTGCCACAGAGCACTTGTGTATACAATGCACTAAACCATATATTCAATTTCAGCTATAAAATAGTGTATCAGTGTATTAAAAAAGTGGTCATCCTGATCCACTCAAGCCTATTTTACACCGCCAAATTATATATTTGACATTTATGCGGTGAAATAGAGAATCAGTGCAATTTTGGGGGACAAACCGTATTCATTGTCCACAAAACAGCTCTGCATACACCGTCCAACGACCTATTTTATATTTCTGCAGGAAATAGTGCTTCTATGTTTTTATAGAAAAAAACCCTTATTTATGGTCCACCAAACAGTCTGAATTACCCATTCCAACCACCTATTTTACATTGCTGCTGTGAAATATAGCATAAGTGTATTTTTTTGACAAAAAGTTGAAATCCTGATCCACAATCCATTTTGAAATACACCGCTTAAATACCGATTTCACATTACAGCTGAGAAATAGTGCAATATTCTTTTTTGTGGGGAAAAGCAAAATTCCTGCTTCACAAAGCAGTTGTACATACACGGCATAAATACTACATTTAATTTACAGCAGTGAAAAACTGCATGTGTGAATTTTGGTAACAAAAGCCATTACATAGTCCATTTGTCTAGTCTAGTACATGTGGTGCAACAGAGCACTTGTTTCTACAATGAACTAAAGAGTATAATCGAATTTCAGCTATCAAATAGTGCATCAGTGTATTTTAGTTAAAAAAAATGGTTATCCTTATCCACCAAGCCTATTTTACACCGCCAAATTATATATTTGACATTTCTGCGGTGAAATAGAGAATCCGTGTAATTTTGGGGGAAAACCCATATTCCTTGTCCACAAAACAGTTCTGCATACAGCGTCCAACGACATATTTTATATTTCAGCAGGAAAATATTGCTTCTATGTTTTATATATTAAAAAACGTTATTCAAGGTCCATCAAACAGTCTGAAATACCCATTAGACCCAGCTATTTTACATTGCTGCTGTGAAATACAGCATAAGTGTATTTCTTTGACAAAAAGTCAAAATCCTGATCCACAATGCATTTTGAAATACATCGGCTTAAATACCGATTTCACATTACAGCTGAGAAATTGTGCATTATTCTTTTTTGTTGGAAAAAGCTATATTCTTGCTTCACAAAGCAGTTGTACATACACGGTATAAATATCTACTTTAACCACCTCAGCCCCCTAAGCTTAAACACCCTTAATGACCAGACCACTTTTTACAATTCTGCACTACACTACTGTCACCGTTTATTACTCCGTCATACAACTTACCACCCAAATGAATTTTACCTACTTTTCTTCTCACTAATAGAGCTTCCATTTGGTGGTATTTCATTGTTGCTGACATTTTTACTTTTTTGCAATTAATAAAAATTTAATGACATTTTGCAAAAAATGAAATTTCTCGCTTTCTGTTGTAAATATTTTTAAAAAGCTACATTTCTATATAAATTTTTCTATAAGTTTATTGTTCTACATGTCTTTAATAAAAAAAATGCAATAAGTGTATATTTATTGGTTTGGGTAAAAGTTCTGGCGTTTACAAACTATGGTGCAAAATAGTGAATTTCCGCATTTTGAAGCAGCTCTGACTTTCTGAGCACCTGTCATGTGTCTTCAGGTGCTAGAATGTCAGGATAGTATAAATACCCCCAAATGACACCATTTTAAAAGAAGACACCTCAAAGTATTCACGGAGGCGCATGGTGAGTTCATATATCATTTAATTTTTTCACAAGTTAGCAGAAAATGACACTTTCTGAGGAAAAAAATAATAAAGTTTCCATTTCTGCTAACTTCTGGCAAAAAAATAAATAAATCTCCCACGGACTCACTATGCCCTCAGTGAATACCTTGGGGTGTCTACTTTCCGAAATGGGGTCATTTGTGGGTGTGTTTACTGTTCTGGCATTTTGGGTGGGGCTAAATTGTGAGCAGCCCTGTAAAGCCTAAAGATACTCGTTGTACTTTATGCCCCTTACGCACCTAGACTGCAAAAAAGTGGCACACATTTGGTATCGCCGTACTCAGAAGTAGGGCAATGTGCTTTGGGGTGTATTTTTACATATACCCATGCTGGGTGAGAGAAATATCTCTGTAAACTGACAACTTTGTATAATTTTTTTTTAAAAGTTGTCATTTACAGAGATATTTCTCACACCCAGCAGGGGTATATGTAATAATGCACCCCAAAACACATTGCCCTACTTCTCCTGAGTACGGCGATACCAAATGAGTGACACTTTTTTGCAGGCAAGATGCGCAAACGGGCCCTAATTCCAATGAGTACCTTTAGGATTTCACAGGGCATTTTTACGCATTTGGATTCCAGACTTCTTCTCACGCTTTAGAGACCCCTATAATGCCAGGGCAGTATAAATACCCCACAAGTGACCCCATTTTAGAAAGTAGAAACCCCAAGGTATTCTGTGAGAGGTATAAGGAGTTCATGTAAAGTTTTATTTTTTGTCACAAGTTAGTGGAATATGAGACTTTTTAAGAAAAAAAAATTAAAAATTAACCAGTTCCCGACCGCCGTACGCAGGATTGCGTCCTGCGGGCGGCCGGGATCTTCTGTTTGGACGCGCCGGGGCGTCATCTCGCGAGACGCGAGAGTTCCTGTGAACGCTGCGCGCGCGCGCTGCTCACAGTGAAGCGCGGCTCGAGAGTTGGACTACAGCCTGCCAGCGATGATCAATCGCTGGTAGGCTGTAGATGCGATATAAATCGCATCAAACAGCTATATCAGACGCTGTTTTATGAACAGCGTCTGATATAGCTGCTACCTGGTCCTCTGGTGGTCCCATTTTCTGGGATCGACCACCAGAGGACCAGGTAACACAGTAAAAGTTGCACCAAACACTACACTAACCCCCCACCCCCCTCACCTATTAACCCCTTGATCACTCCATCTAGACCCCTGATCACCCCCTGTCATTGATCACACCTCTTGTAAGGCTCCATTCGGACGTCCATATGTGTTTTGCGGATCCGTGGATTCACGGATCCGTGGATCACGGATCCGCGGATCCGATCCGCGGATCCGATCCGCGGATCCTCAAAACACGGACACCGGCAATGTAAGCTTTCCGCATTTTGCAGATCCGCACATTGCCAGAACTATATAGAAAATGCTTTTTCTTGTCCGCAATTGCGGACAAGAATAGGACATGTTCTATATTTTTGCGGAACGGAAGTGCAGACTCGGAAGCGCGGATCCGTAATTCCGGATCCGAGCGGGACAAAGTCTGTCCCCATAGAAATGAATGGGTCCGCAATTCCGCTCCGCAAACAGAATTTCGGACGTATGAATGGGGCATAAGGGTCCCTTATCACCGCCAGTTAGTTAGCTACTTGTTAGGTAGCTAGCGCCCAGCCCACCGCACCGCAGTCACTGATTTGGCAGAGATTTTTCATCCACATTGATCGATGCGAATGAAAAATCTGTGCCGTTTCATTTTTTTTTCAGCGCAGAGGCTGAACGGAAAAAATCTCATTACCCGTATGCTCAATATACGGAGAATCGCAGAAACTCCTAATGCTGGCCATACGTGTAATGACTGCGGAGACCCTCAAATGCCAGGGCAGTACAAAACCCCACATGTGACCCCATTTTAGAAAGAAGACACCCCAAGGTATTCCGTGAGGGGCATGGCGAGTTCATGGAAAATTTTATTTTTGTCACAAGTTAGTGGAATATGAGACTGTAAAAAAAAAAAAAAAAACAATTTCCGCTAACTTGTGCCAAATTTTTTTTCTGTGAACTCGCCATGCCCCTCACAGAATACCTTGGGGTGTCTTCTTTCCACAATGGGGTCACTTATGGGGTATTTATACTGTCCTGGCATTTTAGGGGTCCTAAAGCGTGAGAATCCAAATGCGTAAAAATGGCCTGTGAAATCCTAAAGGTACTCATTGGTTTTAGGGCCCCTTTGGCGCATCTTGGCTGCAATACCGATACCACATAAGTGCCGCTTTTTGCAGCCTGGGTGCAAAAGGGCCCAAATTCCAACGAGTACCTTTAGGTTTTACATGGCGACTCACAATTTAGCCCCGCCTAAAATGCCAGAACAGTAAACACACCCCACAAATGACTCCATTTCGGGAAGTAGACACCCTGCAGTATTCACTGAGGGCATAGTGAGTCCGTCTGAGATTTTTTTTTTTTTTTGCCAGAAGTTATCAGAAATTGAAACTTTTTTTTTTTTCTCAGAAAGTGTCAATTTCCGCTAACTTGTGAAAAAAATGAAATGATACATGAACTCACCAAGCCCCTCCGCGAATACTTTGGGGTGTCTTCTTTCTAAAATGGTGTAATTTGGGGGATATTTATACTATCCTGGCATTCTAGCACCTGAAGAAACATGACAGGCGCTCAGAAAGTCAGAGCTGCTTC
>JAKVIS010004391.1:0-14268 GCA_033119425.1 Bufotes viridis
GGTCTAGAATTTGGCAAGGGGGGCGCCATTTAAATTTTTGCCTCTGGCAGCACAAAGGCTATGTGCTTCCTGGGCACAAAACACTGAAGGAAGGGGGGCCCAAGCTGAACTCTTGCACCAGGGCCCATGAGCCTTTAGCTACACCCCTGTATGTATCTATCTATCTATCTATCTATCTCATATCTATCTATCTCATATCTATCTATCTATCTATCTATCTATCTATCTATCTCATATCTACCCATCTCATATCTATCTTAACCCCAAATAGCATATTGTCCCTACGCTGTGTTGCCACAAAGCATATTAGGATGCTATAACTTTTATTGTACACCTTAAAGGAACACTCCAGGAAAACCTTTTCATTTTAGTACTGTATCCCTTTAAACGGAGTTCCAAATACTGAACACGTTAAGACATATTGGAAACCTGGCAATGAATGGCATCTGTGTTTTGTGCAATCTCTAATTTTCAGTATGTCCTGTATTTAACTCATTCCATCCTTTCCACCAACATGCGTCAAGATGACCACAAAAGATTGGGCAATTATATCCTCCAGTCGATGGAAGCCAAGTGAGACCCAAGTTACAAAAAGAAATGGAATGATAAACTACTATGACTACACCCTGCATCACATCTCACTACCCAGACTAAACTAAATGTCAGGATCCAGATTTCATTTTTATCTGAAATTGACAAGAGAACAAATTGTGTTGATTAAGGATTTTCTTTTCTAAATATGAAATAGCAGATTTGGCTGTGAGATGACATAATCGACCTGTGCTGGAGCTAAACATTTGCACAGATGGAGAAATTACTTTGAGGTCAAAAATATAGTATAGCCAAAACTAGAATTGTTATGCGGCAGAACTTCAGCTAGATTACAGAGGACATAAACGCAGCTGCCCAGGTGCCTTCACCAACTAGTTATTTCTAGTGTTTCCAAATCTTAGCAGCAGCAAGACATGGGATGTTGACAATATTTAGTGTGCAGATGTGGCAAATGTTAACACTGAACATGTTATATTCATAGTTGCAGCAAACTGTTAAATGGACATTTAATACAACTGCATTTTTTCCTATAGTGTGCAAGCACGACCACTGCTTCTGGATTGCAGGGTGGTCGTAACCATGGAAACTAGCATTGTATAATGTGATGTAAAAATGAATCCAGCCAGCAAAGGAAGCAATATGGACAATCACAATACACTAGTGAGCGCCGTGTAATAACTTTCTCTACATGATAAATGCCACTTGCTGAAGTGACACAACCCCTTTAATGTACAGCGCGTGATCCTGGAGGTGTCGGACACCTTTTTTGACCAGGGAGTGCAGCGCAGTCCCGATAAGGCAATGATCATCATCATCTATACATGCATCATATTACACGTCCACTGGGGCAAGATTGAAAAAAAATACTTAGATAACCTCTTTAAACAACTGTATCTCTCTGGCAACAGTTTTGAGGGGTAAAAACTGCTGACAGACACCTTTTAAAGAGTACAGTTATTTACTGTTTATTTTTTTATTTTTTGGGGGGGGAGAAATTACTCCACCTAACTACAGGGAATGTGGGCTGTGTTAGGCTACTTTCACACTAGCATTTTTACTGGATCTGTCAGGGTTCAGCAAAATTGCTTCCATTACCGATAATACAACCGTCTGCATCCGTTATGAACGGATCCGGTTGTATTATCTTAAACATACCCAAGACGGATCCGTCATGAACTCCATTGAAAGTCAATGAGGGATGGATCTGTTTTCTATTGTGTCAGAGAAAATTGACTTGCATTGTGGGTCACGACGGATCCGTTTTGCTCCGCATTCCCAAGACGGAAAGCAAACTGCAGAATGCTGCAGTTTGCTCTCCGGTATAAGAACGGAGCGGAATGCATTTTGGAGCGTTCCGTTCTGTTCAGTTACGTTTTGTCCCTGTTGACAATAAATGGGGAAAAAATAGAAGCATTTTTTTCCGGTATTGAGACCCTATGACGGATCTCAATACCGGAAAATAGAAACGCTAGTGTGAAAGTAGCCTCCTGAGCACTTACTACAATAAACATCACTCCACCTGTCTTTGAGAGCTTTGCTCATTTCTTGAAACAAAGGAGCCAGAAAGTAATGATGACCATGGTTTATCCATCTGTAGACAAAAAATGCCGTGGAGCCCAGTCATTTCTAGTTACGCCACTGTAATAAGGTTATAGCAAAATCACTTTTAAAGGGAATCTGACCTATTGTTAAACTCATGCTTTTATACTGAACACATTTTTAAATTTTAGGTGATTAAAAAAAAAAAAAAAAAAATTTCCATGTCTCTTTCGACATTGAAAAAAAATCACCTATTTTGAATGGTGGATCCCTTTGTTACCTATATAGAGGTGTTACCTGTCATTGTAATTCTGTCTGTGGTCACAATGATAATAGCTACTGAAAAATTACCTGTACAGAACAGGAAATCATGATTATGTACTTTTTTTTTACATATAGATAGTGAAATAAAAAAAAAAATAAAAAAAAATCACAAAAATTCAAAATAAAATAAGTTTAACACAAAAATGTGATTTAGACAATAGATCATTTTCTGATGACACATTCCCTTTAAGGTTTAAGTCAGAGAAAGAAAGTACTAGTTACCGCAAGGAGCTCAGCTGCAGCTGGTGGATATTAGACTGTGAATTAGACATAAAGGATCTCCCCCTATGAGGCTTTTTGGAAGCTATAATTTGGACTGTTTAAAAATATATTCTACAACGGGGGTTATAATTACTCATGGTGAATGTATGGTTTTGAAACCACTAATTGTAACATTTTTGAGGGACATACTAAAAATACTGTACTATTCTCTGCGGTGTTAGAAAGGTTAATAGCAGGCTAGCTTGTTACCGGTCTCTGTTTTAAAAATTTGATTGGCTGATTCTCATTGAGGTTTCTGTATCTGTGATGCACAAATGTTGTAGTTCCACTTTTTGGCTAAACAACTGGAAATATAGGTGATACAGGTGAATTTCACACACACATATTGAAGCAGGGGCTAATTATCATAAATATGACGCCTGTTTTCTCAGAAAACTAATCAGGATGGGGATTTGGTAGCCTGATATCATAGCCTAATCACTACAGCTGGCCATAGACATAACAGCTCTTCTTCAGCTGAGGCGATCTCCACCAAGTATGCCGAATGTGCGCGTTCATGTCAATCGCGAGAGACAGCAGGAAAAATGGCACGGTACTGTGTTACAAAAATTTTATGTCATGCTACATACGTCAGAGTTATTAAAAGGCAATAGTATTATAGGAATGATAACTTTATTGGCTAACCAGAAAATTATATTTGCAAGCTTTCGGAACACAGAGCCATTCATTTAAATTTGCCTGATGAAAGGGTCTCTGAGCTCCGAAAGCATGCAAACATATTTTATGGTTAGCCAATAAAGGTATCACTGCTATAATCCTTACGTCTTTTTTAAGTTTCAAAAGTATATATTAGATTTATGTTCAACACTTGGCACCAAAAGACCCTCACATCTCACTGATCTCCGTACAGTAGACTCCGTAGAGTAATATTTGAACAAAGTGGCTTCGGGTGAAGTATCCGAAGCTCGCTTCGCTCAACACTAAACATGGCCGGTAACCATATTTTGCAAATCTGAGGTTTGCGGACAGACTGCCTTAAACAAAAAAAAGACAGATCTTCACAATCTTGGGCCCATTTAACAATATTAACATCTTTTTAGTTACAATTTGCAACACAGTAAACAAAAAACACACTACACATAAATATGGAACAAACTAAAAATGGAGGAGTCATATTCTGGTGCAAAATACATTATTAATAAATCTGCCCCAATGACATGTGGAATCAGGGTGACTATATGCAGTACCCCAGTGCAGGGGGTGTCTGCAAATGTTTTGTAATGTTAAGTTATGTAATGTGATGTACACCCAGTATGGCCTGACATGGTTACATAGTTTATTAGGTCGAAAAAAAGAAAAAAGCCTATCAAGTTCAACCAAGGGAAAGGGAGTCAGAACCAGATTTGTACACATTTTCATAAGCATTAATGTCATTTACTTTTAAGAATTCATCTAAACCCTTTTTAAAACTGACCACTGTTCCTGCTGTGACCACGTCCTGAGGAAGTCTATTCCACAGATTTGCGGTTCTTACAGTAAAGAAATCCTTGACGACCCTGGAGACTGAACTTTTTCTTCTCCAGACGGAGGCAGTGTCCCTTGTCTTTTGAAGGGATTTTACATGGAACAGCTTTTCACCAATGTCCTTTCCGACATCGGCTGCTCCTTGGCCCGTGTAAACCTGCCGTTAGACGCCTCTTCTCAAGACTAAATAAATTCGTTCCTCATAACTAAGACCCTCCTGTTATCAGTTTACTTGCTCTCTTTTGTACTTTTTCCAGCTCCAGAGCATCCTTTCTATGGACATGTGCCCAGATCTGAAATGAATATTCCAGATGAGGCCGCACCAAAACTTAAGTAATATTACATCCCGACCCCACAAGTGCATGCCTCTTTTAATACATCACAATATCCTGCTAGCCTTAGATGCAGCTGACCGACATTGCATCCTGTTATTTAATCTATAATCTACAAGGACACTCAAATCTTTCTCTACAAGTGACTGTTGCCGTATTACTTGCCCTACGACATACGGTGCATGTAGAATATTACTACCCAGATGCATAACTTTACATATATCCACACTGAACCTCCTTTGCCAAGTTGATGTCTAAATGCTCAGAGTGTTCAAGTCAGCTTGTAATTTATGGACTTCTTCCAAAGACTGCACAGTACTACATAGCTTAGTGTCATCTGGCAGGGACATGGTTATTGGTTAACCATTCTGTTCCTCCACTCACAGAAGTCGGCTGGTCCTACTTCCTGACTCGAGAGAGAGTAGAGTTGAAGAAGACAGCAGTCATAGTTGTGCAAGGCCTCATGCTCATGGCCATAGTTTCGGTCTACATCCAATACGTGTTTTTTGGCTACCTATGCCATAAATTGTACTCTCACCACAATTGCACTTGCATTTAGAAACTGGTAACACTGAAAATCGACAAGCAAACAATGATTAAAGGCCTGACAAACGAGACAAGAACAAGCCTAGTCATGAGGTCCTACTGTATCAGGATTGTAGAAGGTGGGGTGACATCATCCAGAACCAAGCGTGTGCTCTCTTCTCTGTGTTTTCCCCTAAAGCCAGTCATATTTAGTCCAGTGATAGCCCAGATAGTGTGAACCCGCCTCGTGTTAAATAGTGCATCATTGGTCCCGAACAGGCCTATAAATTAAAACTGTGTGGGAAACTGTATTTTGGTGTATGACCCATGTAAACTGGTCTCTGTGCTGTCACTGGCGTTCTCCTTGGCATGTGGTATTAATCAGCTTCCTCCTACTCCCAGTGGATAAGTGTCCTCATCACAAAATTACTGCAACAATCTTGACACTAATTGACATATAAACCAGAAAATATTCTAGCGTCCCAGAGGACTGCACTGAGTCAGAGTTCTCCTATATTTCATTTCGGTTTAGGGCATTTTTCAGTGGATGTAAAAATCAGCTTGTGAAAAGAAAAACACAAATATGCAAAGCTCTATAATGCAAGTTACCAGAAGAATTCCTATATCACATGTAATATGGATTTTTTTTGTTTCTCAAAGCTAAGGGTCAGAAAGATTTCAAAAATAATTTATTGCTTGACTTTAATGGTTTCATTTATTAAGACGGCATTTTAGATATCTGCATAGTAAAACCTGCACCCGTGTGCAAGTATCCTAAAGGGCGAACACCAGGGGTTCCACTTAAAGTAACCCCAAGCCAAATCTGTTCAAGTGACACAGTGGGAGGAATTTATCACAGACAGTCTATAAAAGCCCCTGCGCTGCCGGATAATGGGCCTAATTTATGACGCCTTTTCAGAAATTAAGTGCATCCTCTGGAATTCTCGCCCCTGGAATGAAATCTATGGCAGTTCGGAGCTGTTGTAGACTTCAGTCTTCTATTACTCCAGAAAACTAGTGTAAAAGAAAATAAATTTGCTGAGCCTTATGGTCCCACCCTGGTCACGCCCCCCTTTTTGGGAAAGTGTCCAGGGCGGCGTATAAATGCCACTTGGAACAACATATTGTCTCAGTGGCAGCTTTGCAACTTTTTTTTTTAGGCCAGGAAACTGGCATGGGGGGAATTTATCATTCCCCCTCCCCACTCCAGTTTCCTGCCCTAAAAATATAAAAATGAAAATAGGTCTACAATCGGAGCGTAACACTCACATTGTGACAAAGCCTTCCAATGATAACTGGACAAGGACAATTTTGTGCAGCTAGGGTACTTTCACACTTGCAGCAGAGTGATCCGGCAAGCAGTTCCGACGCAGGAACTGCCTGCCGGATCCGTCAATCTGCATGCAAACTGAAAGCATTTGAAGATGGATCTGGCTACGGATCCGTCTTACAAATGCATTGCAAGAACGGATCCGTCTCTCCACTTGTCATGCGGAGAGACGGATCCGTTATATATTATTTTCACATTGTTAAAGGTCTGCGCATGCGCAGACTGGAAGGACGGATCCGGCATTGCGGTATTTTGAATGCTGGATCCGGCACTAATACATTCCTATGGAAAAAGTGCCGGATCCGGCATTCTGGCAAGTGTTACAGAATTTTGGACAGGGATAATACCGCAGCATGCTGCGATATTATCTCCGTCCTGAAATGTCAAAAATACTGAACTGATAACATGAAGTTATTTCCATTCAGATAGCATGGGGATGTGACTGAAGCGTTTTTTTTTTTTCCGGCATAGAGCCCTGACGACAGAACACTATGCCGGAATAGAAGAATAACGCTAGTGTGAAAGTACCCTAATACATATGGAAAATAATTTCTTGCACTGCGGTGAGTTTAGTTTTAGGAAGTATTAGGAAAATCATACAAAAATGTTTACAATATTCATTTGTAGGAGTTCAGTGTTGCTAACTACACATTAGCAGTATGGCTCCATGTCAAACTAACGATTAACAAGCTGAGTTACTGATCATCTTAGCAGGTTTCTACTGAGTCTGGGACATTTTATTTTAAAAGCTAAATGATGTACAGCTCCTAGCCGTGGATTTAAGGACTCATGGGAAATATGTTCTCACCTTAAAAGTTTTGCAGTTTATAAATCAGTCTACTCTGCATTTCAGATTGGCTGTTATTCAAGAGCTGATTAAAGGCTATATTTCACACAGTCCTATAGATGTGATATAAAGCACTCGCACCCAAAACCTCTGAAACAGACAGAGGAATTGGAAACAAAAAACGAAACTAAGAAGGATCTGTTTACCCCAAATGAGCAACAGTGTTCCCTGGTTAGTGTTACTGCATCATATAGATCCATGAAATAATGGTCTTTCAAGGATAACCCATGTTTTCTAGCAATGTGGTGTTTGTGTGCTTGAGGGGAAGCCCTCCCACAACCTATTTTGAAGGAGAATGGTTTAAAATGATACAAATTAGTTTCTCAGCCTTAAGGGTTCTTTACAGGACTAGAAAATAGATTGTGTATCCTAAGGATAGGCCTTCAATATCATACACAGCAAATGTCATACCCAGCACAGCCACTACTAAATGCACATTTGGAAGATTTACAATTTATGTCTGTTTGGAGCCGCCACTAGAGGGAGCCTAGTAGCTTACTGCATACTGTTTATACACTGAATGCATTAAAGGGGTTGTCCACTTTTTTTTTTTTTTTACAAACAATGGCCTATGCACAGGATATGTCACCATTATATGATTCTTCGGGTCTTACACACCCACAGATCATCGATCTGTCTTCAGTGTAGTTCTTGTAGAACCTGCCGAGCTTTGGGGTGCCAGTTAATTATAAATTAATAAAATAGCTACTTGATCTTTAAGATGTGATTTATTAGTGGTACAGGGAATCAAACATAAAAGGTTAACTATCTAAGTAAAGGACAGGAACAAAGGGAACCTACAGGTCAGAAGTAGGGAAGGAAGTGCCTAACTGGCTATCTATATACAGGCTTATATACTAGTCACACATACACACACACATAGCACATCCCTGAAAGACCTCCCAGATACTGTCTTAGCCAATCAACACAACCATTTATAGTCTGTAGATACAGTTGTAGAGGTTAACACCTTCCTGTAGGTGGCATCCTTGAGTCCAGAGCTGTCCTTCCTCTAAAGGACAAAAAGACTTACAGAAAAGGTTGTCGTAGACCGTGGCTCCCCCCAGGTCTGGAAGCATCATGAATCATGTGTTCACAGGTGTGCTCCTTAGGGGGCAAGGCTCTGTATTGTCTTTTAAGCATGGTGACTCTTGATTTCCCAGATAAAACAGCAGTGTCTATTGTCTGTTGAGTAGATAGAAGTTGTCTTCTGCAATTACTTTGTGGGAGAGTTGCTTAGGTATTTAGGGCCCATTTCCACTATGGTTAGGCAGCCCGGTTTTTAGACTTCTGGTCACCGTCCGGTGCAAGACCAGGATGGACGGCCAGAAGTCCACCTTTTTTGTGGTTAGAGTCGCTCTCGGCGAGTACGGGGCATTTTAAGTATCACTCACATCCAGATCACTCACAGCGCAGAGTGCACTGATGTCACACGTCCGGCAAGGCTGCTTGCATCGCGCCAGTCAATTCTGGTTTGTGCGTGTAGGCGCGGTAAGTGGAAGGAAGTCAGACTCTGAGGAGCGCAGTTGCGCTGAGGTACTCATTCGTGGCCATCTGGCGCTGCTGATTTTGAAAGGGGTTGGGAACAACTGAAACTCTTAAAGGGGGGAATAAATAACTACTGTGAAGAGGGGACTGAAAGGGGTTAATAAATACTGTGAATGGGGACTGCTGAAAGGGGTTAATAACTACTGTGAAGGAAGAACTGCTGAAAGGGGGGAATAACTACTATGAAGAGGGGACTGCTGAAAGGGGTTAATAAATACTGTGAATGGGGACTGCTGAAAGGGGTTAATAACTACTGTGAAGGAAGAACTGCTGAAAGGGGGGAATAACTACTATGAAGAGGGGACTGCTGAAAGGGGTTAATAAATACTGTGAATGGGGGACTGCTGATAGGGGGAAATAACTACTGTGAAGGGGGAACTGTTGAAAGGGGGGAATGACTACTGTTAAGAGGGGACTACTGAAAAGGGTTAATAAATATTGTGAATGGGGGACTGCTGAAAGGGGTTAATAACTACTGTGAAGGGGGGACTGCTGAAAGGGGGAAATAAGTTACAGTATAACTACTGTGAATGGGCCTGCCCCTATAATATACATGCCAGCCATAGGGTCCTACTTGACATCCAGGTGCCATACCTTCTTTAGGCAAATGAAGTGCCGAGAAAAAGCCAGAGATAGCCAAGCCCAGCAGCAGCCAGCAGCCCTCAGCCAGCCCTCGAGTAGTAGCTAGGTAGAAACTAGGTTTGGTGAGTATGACATTTCTTACTGATTTCTTGTTTTTATTTAGCTGGTACTATAATATAGATTAATGTTTACATTCCGCTTTTTGGGGTTCTGCAAGTAGCCACCTTAACTATGGTGTAAAGGCCTCAAGTCAGGAGTCAATAAAATTGTAACGGTCCCTCCTGTGAGAAAGGTGAGAAAATAAGACTTGCCTCAGATGCCGCTGGTTATCAGTGATCAGGCTCAATTTAGGTCCGCCTCACACTGCTGATAGTTTCTGCTTGGAGTTTCTAGAGCTTGGTTGTCTTGGATCGCCTGCTTCTTCATACATCTCTAAGCTAAGTACTTGTTGCCTCTGTTATTTGTTACTCTCTGGTGTGTGTTGTTTCTAGGCCTCAGGAAGATGAGGGTTCTTTCATCAGGGAAGGAACCAGCCGTCTCATCTCCTGCTACCTATCCTAGGGATCGTCAGTTTTAGCAGGGCATAAGGTATCCGGCCTATGAGCATTTCCACCATCAGGATCTGTTCATACTGGCAGGAGTTAGGGAAAGGCCTAGGGATTACTAGGTCACCATCCCTCTTCCTTAGCTTTTAAAGGGCCTAGACTGTTGTCTATTGGTTGTTGTGTGTATTTGGTGTTTTCCCCTTTCCCATAACATGCAACAAAAATGTTTGGCTTCCAACAGTTCTGGCAGCGGAGGCCTGTGCCAGAACAACACAGCTCCAACCATTGTGTAGTTGACAAAGCTGGCTACTGCAGATCTGATCTCCCTGAAGCTCTATCCACTGCACAGTGGACAGAGCTCTGTAGTTCTCGAACCAACTTGCAGCACCAGAGCTACACTGAAATATCTGATCTTTGAGGGTACGGGATGTCTGATCCCTGACGATCGGCTCGTCAGGGATGGACAACTCCTTTAATACATGATTTTATGAACTTCCATGATCCCTTTACTGCTTGCTGCAGGCAGGTAGAAATTTATCAATTTAAAGGTATTTAGGGCCTATCCTTAGGGTATGTCATCATTATCACATCAGCGGGGTCCGAGTCGCGGGGTCCGAGTCACGGGACCCCCACTGATCAGCTGTTTCAGGGAACTGCCACACTCACCGCAGCTCTGTTGAGTGCAGCCGGCTACCTGCAACTTTCCAAGCAGAGTGCTGTACATTGTATAGCAGCTGTGCTTGGTATTGCAGCTCAGCCCCTTTGACTAGAATGGGGCAGAGCTGCAACTAGGCCATGTGACTGATGTACGGTGACGTCACATGACCTACGAAGAGGCCCTGGTGCTTACAGAGTGCCAGCTGCTTCTATCAGCTGATCGGTGGAGTTGCCGTCAGTCAGACCCCACCAATCTGATATTGATTACTTATCCAGAGTATAGGTTATCAATAGTGTTGATCACGAATATTCGAATTGTGAATTTTAATCGCAAATATCGGCATTTCGACAACTCGCGAATATTTAGAATATCTCTAAATATATTTGTAATCGCGAATATTTTTTTTTTTTCAAATACCAGTCTATGCAAATTTTTAAATGCAAATTTTCACAATCAAGAAAATAATGCTTGAAGATTAATGTGAATTCGAATATTGCCCCTGCCGCTCATCACTAGTCATCAATATAAATTCCAGGATGAGACCTTTAACTCTATACATCCAGGGGAATTAAATCAGAATACGTCAACAACAGTGACTACACATATGAGATACTTAGGAAATATTCACAAATTTGCTGTAGAAATGTCATCTGAATTAGGGGCTTGCAGAAATCCATGCACATGCTCTGCAAATGTCTGCAGCAAATTTTAATGCGAACATAAAAGAAAAGAAATAGCACAAAATATTTTGGTATTTTTCATCATAGCTTGTTTATTTATATTCTGCACTGCTACCTTTTACAGTCAATATTTAGTCTTTGTGGCAGAGCTGGAAATCTAAAAATACATACATGTTTTATGATCTCTAATGGGAAAGGTTGAATGTTAGTAAATCAATGCTAGTCGTATTTGACCACTCACAGTCTCAGCAATTAAAACTCATTAGAAAGGTCAGTAATATTCATTCACATACACTTAACAATGCCCAATGTGAATATAATAGTTTGACGTTGAAAGATCAGGGCTGAGGCGATGAAACTGAGTGAATCTTTCAAGAACTGAACTACTGGTATTTTCTCCATCTACTAACCCACCTAAGGCCTATTGCACACAGCCGTATGGTTTTGTGGTCCGCAAAAAAAAGGAATGACATCAGTGTGCATTCCGTTTTTTGTGGAATGGAACATTTGGCCCCTAATAGAACAGTACTATCCTTGTCCGTGATGCGGACAATAATAGGACATGCTCTAACTTTGAACGGAAAGGAAAAATGGAAACTGAATGCATAAGGAGTACCTTCTGTTTTTTTTGCAGACCCATTGAAATGAATGGTTCCTTATACAGAACGCAAAAAATGGCCCGTACACTCGCAAAAAAAAAAAAACGTTTGTGTGAAAGAGGCCTAAACTTGATAGTGTGACGTTATCATCATGCTTAGGCAGTACGCCCGCTTTCTCAGTGTCATGTTTGATACTCATCTTTCCTTAACCACCTGTATTCAATCACTTGCTCGCTCATGCCGCCTGTACCTCAAAAACATCTCTAGAATCCACCCCTTTCTTACTATGGAGACAACAAAAACTCTCATTGTTGCCCTGATCCTTTCCCGCCTAGATTACTGTAACTCACTATTAATTGGCCTTCCTCACCAGACTTTCCCTCTCCAATCCATTCTTAGTGCACCAGCCAGGCTCATCTATCAAAATGCTACTCCGATGCCCCTGCCCTGTGCCAGTCATTGCACCGGTTGCCCAAACAGTACAGAATTCAATTTAAGTTCTCATTCTCACCCACAAAGCTCTCCACAGTGTTCTCTACATCTCCTCCCTCATTTCTGTCTATCATCCTACCCATGCCCTCAGCCAATAATTTACGACTAACATCCACTACACAGTAATCTGAACCTCTTGCTCCCGTCTCCAAGACTTCTTCCGAGCTGCACCAGTTTTCTGGAACGCCCTACCCCAAGCAATTAGGCTAATTCATAAGATCCATAGCTTTAGGTGCTCGCTAAAAACACATCTTTTAGGCTGGCCTATCACATGCCCTGATATAACTCTCCTTCATTCACCAACCCCTTCCCCCCTTCAGCATCATTCTTCTGAACCTGATCCATCGTCAAATATCTACACCCCATGTACTCAGAAGCACTACAGATATTGGCTGGTGACTGGCTCATGCAGCCTTAGATCTACTCCTCTCAACCCAAAATAAGGAAACAAATTTGGTAATAATAATCCACATAAAATACAAACCTTTACATTGCTCCCTAATGTAGTATGTACGTGTGTATATATATATATATATATATATATATATAATTTTTTCCAATTGTTCAGCTGTTCTATCTCCAGACCAGGGCCACTGTACTATAGGGTAAACTGTGCACCTCTGGATGCAAAAGCAGTTAAAAATGATGTTGGAGCAGAGGGCCATCACCTCCCTGCCTCGTCACTCACTCATATAGGAAAAAAGCCACCTATAAAAGTCTAAAAATAGCCCCATGTTGTAGGCGAGTCCAGGTGCATAAGTACCTGATGCTCCTTCATTAATTAATGCTGAGATCTTTATGTACCTGGCCAGCGGCCATGAGGAGGACATCGGCCCACTAGAAAATTTCCCTGTAGGAAGTATGGCCAGTCTACCCCTGCCATTGACAAATATTGAACAGTTTTGTTTGGTGGTGCTACCTATGGCATATTTTCATTGCATATGCTTCATTTTAGATGAAAGCGTCACATTTAAAAGGAATCTTCTGTTCAGCATTAGAGCAAATATGTAATAAAAATAAGAGCTGGAATTACTACTTGTTTCCTCCCACTCTGACACCATTATTAATCTGTAAGAGTTGGAAATAGCTGAGAGGTTAAGCAAACATATCCATGTGAAATGTGGGTATCTGGAGGAGCAATGATTTAAATTAGATTAGACTTCAATAAATCACTTTATCGTGGACTCTGACAAGGCCTGCACAGGAGACCAGGCTTCTGTTCTTCATCTACACTTAATACTGACTCAGGCAAAGCTTGTCCTTAGAAATTACGTAAGGCCCATCAAACCATTAGGCTGCAAAGCTGTAATTTCCTATGAGAAGGAGAGGAAGTAAGGGGCCCGCTTCTCTATTGTAGTCATTTGTTGCTGACCTTCAGCAGATTTCTCACCTTTAGCTTCAGCTGAGAATCACGATGTGATTATGACCTGCATAATAAACTGCATCCCCAGCTCCCCACTTCACCTTAGAAGGTATTTTGTATGCCCTCAGGACCGAAAGAATTTGCAGAACCAAGAAGACGTAAATGTCTGTTCTTTTTATTTTCCTGTTAACCCTTTAATATTATTTCATCTAAGCATTTTAAACAAGGAAAAAACTATAATGTGCAATATTTCTAGGTATTTATATATACTAAATGCATGTTACTTCATTTTTCATATCAATCTATTGATCCATTTAATATCTATCTATTAAATATCTATCAATTATCTATCTATCTATCTATCTATCAAAAAATGTCTATCTAATATCTAAATCTAATATCTGTGTATATAAAATTTATGTATGTAATACCTAATATCTATCTATTAAATGTCTACCCATCTATTTTAATATCTATCTATCTATCTATCTATCTATCAAATATCAAAATCTAATATCTATGTATATATTATCTATCTATCTATCTATCTATCTATCTATCTATCTATCATCAGTAAAAAATAAAGAAAATGCTTTTATTTACCCC
>JAKVIS010004392.1:0-14168 GCA_033119425.1 Bufotes viridis
CTCGAACAGGGCACCAGCAATGAGAGGTAGGGTAATATATGACCTGAGTAGGAGGCCTGTCTGTGATGTTTTGTTGGATGTAAGCAAGAGAATAAAACTTACTCCGTTTTCCTTGAGTTGACTTATGGTAAGGAACCTACTGTTTTTAATTCCTGAGGTAAATTCCTGGTCTCAAGAACCCACAAAAGGCCAGGAACATGGCTGCTTGATGACTAGACTCTGTTGGGCTCCGAAGGGCTTCTGTCTAACATGTCTGACAAATCGCAAAACATTTGCCCAGTGATTGCCTGACGGCCAGAATGTTTATCTTGATTGCATTTGTCTAGACCCTGAGAGTGGCTTTGATTACATGAATGGAGAGAAGCGATCGAGGCTTCTGGGTGACTCGATTTATTCATCAAATTTACCTGTTAAGGTCAAATAAATCCTGTTTGTGGCTATTAAAATATATAATCTTTATTTAATTCATTATTAAAAAGCTGGTGCCATAGACCTAATTTTAAAAGAGATCGAGGAGGGTGTACAATGCGATCAGCCAATTTGGCGATTAACTCTCAGGTGTCATATTATATACCACCTTTAGCCTTATGTCCGGTATGTGTTTGTGCAGTGTCAACACATTGGTTCACTTCACTCAACGCTAGTTAGGAGGGAGACCCGTCTGCAGTACGGTCCCGTTCCATCACTACACCGCTCACAACACCACTACACTCATTAATTAAAAATTGAAACCCTAGTGGCTCCCCAACATGCTTTCACCATTATGTGGCTTCTTCAGGGGGTAGAGCTAAAGCTATATATATCTATATATTTTAATAGCCACAAACAGGATTTATTTGACCTTAACAGGTCAATTTGTGAATAAATGATACGTTTATGTCCTGGGCAACTATAGGGTCCTTTTGTTTGTTATCTGGGTGACTCGAGGCTCGGAAATGCTGTATAATCGGCTTAGTAGGATTTAACGGTGGAAGCTGACAATTTTAATTCAGTATGACAATAGCCAATGAAAGCCAAAATGTAGTTGAGTGAAATCGAGACTGCCTTGTTAAAACCTTTTTGGAACTCTGAGAAATGCCCTCCATCCTGTGTGGCAAGATCTGGCGTGTTAGGCCTCTTTCACACTTGCGTTGTGAAGATCCAGGCGTGCACTTCCCGCCGCCGGAATGCACGCCGGATCCGGCACAACGCAGTGAACTGAAAGCATTTGAAGACTGATCAGTCTTCAAAATGCTTTCAGTGTTACTATGGCAGCCAGGGCGCTACTGGCGTCCTGGTTGCCATAGTAGCAGTGAGGCGGAGGCGGCATACTCATTCCGTGCGGCTCCGGGCGCTCTGAATGACGTCAGAGCGCCCGCGCGCATGGATCAAGTGATCCATGCGATCACGTGATCTATGCACTGGGGCGCCCTGGCGTCATCCTGGAGCGTCCGGGAGCCGCACGGAATGTAAGTATGCCGCTCCCCTACTCTTTACTATGGCAACCAGGACTTTAGCGTCCTGGCTGCCATAATAACCATTGACAAAAAGCTAAGCGTCGGATCGGCGTGCGCGGAAGCTGACGTTTAGCTAAAGGCGGATCGGACTAATGCCCTTCAATGGGCATTAATTCGGATCGGCGTTCTGCATGTCTTCCGGATTTTGGGCGGAGACAAATCCGCAGCATGCTGTGCTTTTGTCAACGTCCAAAAAGCGTTGACATACTGAACTGATGCATCCTGAGCACGGATTTCTCTCCATTCAGGATGCATGGGGATAAAACTGATCAGTAGCTTTCCGTCCTAGAGACCCGAGGACGGATCTCTAGGGACGGAAAGCTAAAGCGCTGATGTGAAAGAGGCCTTAGGTGACAAGGACTTGGCTAATAATGAAGCGAGCTGTGAGCAGATGAGAGTTTAAAGCACGATCAATGAGGAGAACGGAGGGACTTAGGTGCTGTTGTCGTCTGCATCGGGTACACCTGCGAGAAAAGGGCAAAATTAGCTCTGGATAGGGCATCGACCGCGACATTCTTTCCCCAGGTATAAGTAAGCACATGAAACAAAATTGGTGCTGCAAAGTACTAGGCGTCTAACGAAGCCCATCACCTGAGTGGATTTAGATAGCCCGTTGTTTAAAATGTCGATGACACTCTGCGGACACGAATAATACCGTGTGACCGTTCCATTCGTGACCCCAAACATCAGCGGCTGCTATTATGGGGTAAATCTCGAAGGAAGCTGAAGAATGTAGAAACCCGGTAATGCCTTGACCTCACTAGGCCACTCGTTCGCTAACCAATGTGTGCCAAAAATAGCTGCGAAACCAGAACTGGGAGCCGAGTCAGAGAATACTACCGGGGAACTGTTGGACACTTCAGAGATAAACAGTGAAATCCCATTCCAGTTATAGAGAAATAGTCCCACATGGCTAAATCGGCTACTGCTAGATTGTTAAGGCATATCAGGCTGTCTTAAGAAGGAGCTGAGGGAAGGAGAGCTAGTAGACATGAATTAAACAGCCCCCATTATGCTTCTCATTAGCCCCCATGTGCCTTTCATTAGTCTCATTAGCCCCCATGTGCATCATTAGCCCCCATATGCCTCATTAGTCCTGCCATTATGCCTCTTATTAGCCCCAATGTGCCTCATTTTGCCCCCATGTGCCTGATTATGCCCCCAGCAGCCTCATTTTTATCAAATAAAAAACACTTACCTCTCCTGCTCCTAGACGCCACCGCTCTTCGCAGCCTGTGATGTTCTTCCTCCTGATGCCGGCTCTTGGCTGTGCACTCTTAACTGCACAGCCGACAGCTGAGGACCAGGAAGCGGCAAGTTCACTGCTTCCTGGTCCTCCAGTACTAATTAGCGCTTCCAAAATGGAAGCGCTTCATTAGTGTATCGCCGGCCAGCACCCTTTGAGGCTTGATTAGGGTGTGCCCAGGCACACCCGACACACCCTGTGCACACCTATGCAAACAGGCAGTTCAGGAGTGCACGACCGACTCAGAGTCAACCACAACTCCAGTACAAACTGCAAAAGAATAACAAAGGGGTTGGTCAGCACATCCCAATATGCAGGTGCACGCCGCCATGGCCAAAAACAAAACAAACCTAAATGTGGAGGTCACTGTTAAAGGGCGCTCACTGTGGAGGTCACTGTTAAGGATCGGACACTGTGAAGGTCACTGTTAAAGGAGCGGGCACAAAAAAATGTGCAGATGTAAATGAGCACATTACTGATCGGTGATCTGCAGCATGCATGCACACAGATTGTGCGTGCGTGCAAAAATTTTAGTATAAAACTTCACTACAGTGTTAAAAAAGTGAACACTGGCTAAAAAATTACTTATCTATATATGCAGAAATATAGAACTTATTTAGATTTATGTAAATCCTAACTGCGGTATTTTTCCGGTCAAATACTGTACAAGGGGCACGGACGGAAGACATCCTAATGGATACTGAGCGGATTGCTTTCCATTCAGAATAATGTACATGTGTTATATGAGGGAAGACTTGCACTGCTGTGGTTAGGAATGGGTTAAATCCCTAATGCTAACAGTAAGAGGATGTTCACATGGAGCTTTTACAATGTGGATTCCGCACCCAAAAAATGTGCTGAAAATGCTTGCAGTTAGTCTCTATTAAATCAAGTGGAGAAATGGCTTGTTAATTCATATGCTACTGTTTTCTTCACTGCGTGCAATTCTAAATACCATGCTGAGGGAAATGAGGGGACATGTCCATTCCTGACATGGATTTCTTGGCCAGAAATGGCCAGGGTTACAAAAAGTCATTAAAACTGTGTGAATAAAAACCACATCCTAAAAAATGTAGAATGCTGAAATAAATTACTCAGTTTTTGCTGTGCTAAAAAAACCTGAACATACCTAAAAGTGGCTACATGCCACGACTGAGGAGAAAAAAATGTCCTTTAAAAATGGACCCGTTCAATTGTTTGGGGGCAGGCGGTCAGTGGAAAACGGGCAACATAGGACATGTTCTATTTTTCGACATCAGTTATTCACTGGCCGTCCAGCAAGCTGTGATGATTAACCCCATAGTCCTGGAACATCCTCGCTGTGCATAGCGGCCCTGACCGTATAATGTCCCCCGTCTAGAAACTTCTCCAGAGCCAAGACTTCTTGAGATATTGTAATTTACCAGTACTGGATCCCTACGGCCTCTGTGTACAGCACACAAAGGTCTCCTCTGTAGTAAGGTAGAGCTTTTCTTTATGGTTGGATCCGTCTGACGTAAAGGGTTTAGGTCCATTATACTCGGTGGGTCAGTACTGCCACATATTAATCATGTTTGTCTCTTTGCAGGTGTTCAACGCTACGTCCAGATCGTCGCGTCTCCTACATCTCCTTCGGACCCCATGTTGGTAAACTTGTGGCGATTGTCGATGTCATTGACCAGAACAGGAGTAACTATTAGCGGAGTGTGGTTCTGTCCGTTACAAGGGATGATCATGTGATCCTGGCAGTTTCACTAAGACCTCGTGCACACAACTGTATGTATTTTGCAGTTTGCATACAGAGCGCATCTGCAAAATACAGATGCTGGCTGTGTGCATCTAATGGAACTGCCTAATATCCGAAACAAAGAAGAAAAGTTTCTGCCCACATTCTTTACAAACCCTTAGAAATGAATGGGTCTGTGTGCAGTGCTCAAAAATGCGACTCAGGCACGCATCCTGTTTTTGCAGGATGAGATGACGGTTTGATTGGCATTATTACACTTTTTGTAATGTAAGGTGACAAAAAAGGTTTTGACACCGTTTTTTTCTGGTGTTCACCTGAGGGGTTAGGTCATTGTGGTATTTTTTTCTTTGAGCAGGTTGTTACAGGCCGTGCGATACATAATATGTAAACTATACATTTAACACAATAAAAGCATTTTTGTACCGGTAGTTGGATTTTCCTGAACCCACGACAGCACCACGAGAGAGGCTCTGCCCCATAGACAGGAAACTTGAAGTACAAAAGGCGGAGGCTCTCCTCCTACTTCAGCATGTTTTCCAAGGATGAGAGGAACTTCTTCTCATATATATATATATATATATATATATATATATCTATATATATATATAGAGGGGTCAAGTCCTGGGAAAAAAGTGTGGGGAACTCACCCAAGTGCCTCCGCATGATGTCACATCGCGGGCATTCGCAAAGGAGCAGAGGAGGTCGGCTGGAGCAAGTACTGTATTTTTGCCCTATTAGGCGCTTACCCGGCCCATAAGACGCACCTAGGCTTTAGAGGGGACAATAAGAAAAAATATTTTCATTACACCTCAGGTCAGACCACCAATCAGACCCCCAATGTTAATCAGACCTCAGCTAACAGCCCCAATAAGATCCCCAATGTTAATAAGACCCCAATAAGACCTCCAGATCAGACCCCAATATGAATGACCCCCAATCAGACCTCAGATAATAGCCCCATGCCTCATAGCAGCCCCCAGTACCTCTCATCAGCCCCCAGTGCCTCTATATCAGCCCCAGCAGATCTCATCAGCCCCAGTGCCTCTCCATCAGCCCCCTGTGCCTATCATCAGCCCCCTATTGCCTATCATCAGCCCCCAGTGCCTCTATGTCAGCCCCAGCAGATCTCATCAGCCCCATGCAGATCTCATCAGCCCCAGCAGATCTCATTAGCCCCCAGTGCCTCTCATCAGCCCCCAGTGCCTCTATATCAGCCCCCAGCAGATCTCATCAGCCCCAGTGCCTCTCATCAACCCCCAGTGCCTCTCATCAGCCCCCAGTGCCTCTCATCAGCCCCAGTGCCTCTCATCCAACCCCCAGTGCCTCTCATCAACCCCCAGTGCCTCTCATCAGTCCCCAGTGCCTCTATATCAGCCCCAGCAGATCTCATCAGCCCCCAGTGCCTCTACATTAGCCCAGTGCCTCTCAGTCAGCCCCAGTGCCTCTCATCAGCCCCCAGTACCTCTCATCAGCCCCAGTGCCTCTCATCAGCCTCCAGTGCCTCTCATTAGCCCCCAGTACCTCTCATCAGCCCCCCAGTGCCTCTATATCATCCCCCAGCAGATCTCATCAGCCCCAGTGCCTCTAATCAGCCCCAGTGCCTCTAATCTGCCCCTAGTGCCCTAATCAGCCCCCAGTGCCTCTAATCTGCCCCTAGTGCCTCTTATCAGCCCCCAGCAGTCTCATCCAGCCCCCAGAGCCTCTTACCAGCCCCCAGGGCCCCATCCACCAGCCCCAGTGCCCCATCCACCAGCCTCCAGTCAGTGCCTCTCCATTCAGCCCATAAAATATGAAAAAAAAAAACACTTACCTATCCTGCTCCTGAAGCTTGAACCTCCTCTTCTACTGCTGTCGGCTGTGAAGGCTGCGCACGGGTGACATCACAGAGCGACTCACTCCTGTGCATGCCTTCACAGCCGACAGCCGACAACTCGAGGACCAGAAGCGCTTCCTGGTCCTTTCGCCTGAAAGGGAACGGCGTTCCTGCCATGAAAAAGTGCAGGCACGCGCCGTTCCCCCTACGTTCCCCTCGACTCGACCCCTGTATATATATATATATATATATATATATATATATATATGGGAAATAAGGGGTGCTATCGTGGGTTCAGGAAAATCATATTACCAGTAAGAGTAATCTTCATTTTTCCCCTCACCCACAACAACACCACAAGAGTAAATAACCAAGAGAGACACCTAGGGTGGGTTGACAGCGAAAGCACCTTTGTAACAAAGGTTAAATCAGAAAGTTGAGTCTAACTAATCGTTGCGCCTAAAAAGGTAGTCGGAGAAGACAAAAAAGTGCCGTCTTACAGATATCCTCAGAGACAGCAACCCTTTCAGCCCAAAGGTAGAAATAGCCCTTGTAGAATGGGCCCAAAGGGCTTCTGGAGGAGACTTTCCTGAAGCTGATAGGCCAAATGCACTGCTGGCGTAATCCATCTGGCCAAAGTATTCTTAGATGCGGTATGGTCTTTAGTCTTCCCCTGAAAGACAACAAACATAGAGGAGGATTTCCTCCAGTCTTTGAGTTTTGGACAAGTATTGCAGCAAACATCTAACATCCAGGCAATGAAACTAATCTTCTTCCTCCATAGTTGGAGTCCATAAAAAAGTTGGAAGAATAATCTTCTGGGACCTATATGAAACCAAGAAGCTACCTTAGGAAGGAATGTTGGGTCAGGACGGATGATTACTCTATCTTCCAAAATGCTGAGTATAGGGAGGATTAATAGAAATGCACTGAAGTTCACTAATCCTACGAGCTGGCGTTAGAGATACTAGGAGGCATAGCTTAAATGATAAATGCCTAATAGAGATTTCTTCAGTGGGTTCAAAGGGTGGTTTCGTTAAGACCTTTAGAGACCAAATTCAGATCCCCAGGAGCTACCCTGGGAGAAAAATTCAGAGAAGATCTGAAATTGATCTAGAAACCCATGGATTGGAAGACACACTTTTCGTTAAACAGGGCGAGAGCGCTGAAACCTGGGCCTTCAAAGTGCTAGGAGACAAAGCCATCTGCAATCCCCTTTGAAGAAAATCTAAAAATCTGGCAAACCGGAGCTTGGGAAGGGATGCATCTAAACTCTAGACCAGCAAAACTTAAAAACCTCTTTTATACTCTGGCATAAATAGAGATCGTAACCTTCTTCCTACACTTTAAAAGGGTGTTGACTAAATCTGCAGAAAACCCCTATTGATCAGCAGGATCCTTTCAAAATTCCATGCCGTCAGATGGAGTGTTCCTTATCTGTGGATGAAACACCGGACCCTGAGACAGAATGTCGTGGACTTCTGGAACGACCCAGGGTCCGTCGCAGACAACCTCCTTAACCGCGTGAACCACGTCCTTCTGGGCCAAAATGGAACTATTAGGATTACTCTCGCTTGATCTTCCCTTATCTTTTGCAGAACCCTGGGGATTAAGGGAAAGGGAGGGATAGGCTACAGGAAATCCCATATGTGGAGAAAAGCATCCACTCCACAGAGGAATCCCTCTGGAGACAGGAAAAGAACTACTCCACTTTCTTATTCTGGCTCGAGGTGAAAAGATCCTATCGAAGGAGTCCCCAGCTGTCTGTAATCATCCTGAAAAATTTTCTGGCTTAAACTCCACTCACCCTGAGAAATCAAATGACGACTTAGAAAATCTGCCTGGATATTTTCTGCCCCTTTGATGTGAATCGCTGAAATGGATTTGCAATTCTGTTCGAGCTAACCGGAGAATTTCGCCCGCCATTAACATCAGACTCCTGCTTTTGGTACCTCCCTATCTGTTGAAGTAATAAACTACAGTTTTGTTGTCCGACATAACTCTAAGATGCCTGTCTGACACTAGCGGGAAGTTCGAACTGAAATTACTATGCTCTTGTCTAAGGGTTCTTTCCATGCTGTCAGTAAGTCCCACTGCAGATCCCTGGAGTGAAGCAGGGCCCATACAACAAGCGGGAATACAAGGCGTTAGACTTCCCAGAATTGACATACCTTTCCTTAGGGATATCTTTTGGTTCCCGAATCTTTTCTTTTAACTTCCCAATCGTCTCCTCTGTCCAGAAAGCACTTCTGTACTCTTGAATCCAGGATTAATTCCAAGAACTGCTGACTCTGGGAGGGTTCTGGTCTTGATTTCTGCCTGTTCAGGATCCATCCCATCTCTTCTAGGATCTGTGACACCACTTCTACTGCTTTCTTGCAGAACTCTCTGGTTACTGCTACTATCAAGAAATCGTCTAGATAGGGGCTAAAGAGAATGTCCCTCTCTCTGATGTGAGCCCCCATTTCTGATATCACCTTCATGAACACCCTCAGTGCCATTGAAAGTCCAAAAGGAAGGGCCTGGAACTGTAAATGTCCGACGATTATCTCTATTTTTACAGCTACTCTGAGAAACTTTTGAAAGTCCCGATGAATAGAGAGATGAAAATAGGCATCTTTCAAGTCCAGCACTGCCATGAAGCAATTGGGAAACACTAGATTTCTAGCTGATTTTATAGTCTCCATTTTGAACAAGAACCCGTTTAGCTTTTTAAATTTATATTATTCTGAATAAACAGTCTGGTTTTTCACCAGAAAGGGAGAGAGTAGAAACCTTCTCCCTCCTGCCCCTCTGGAACCGGTATCAGAACTTTTTTAACAATTCCAGAACCTGTCATTCCATAGAGTCACTTCCTCCTCCGATAGATTTTGTGACCACAAATCTCTCTGGAGGAGGAGAGCAAACTCTAGTTTTAATCCTTGACCCATTGTATCTAGAATCCAAGAACTGTTTGAAATCTGTTTCTATGCAGGTAGAAAATTTGCCAATCTTCCTCCTACATGGCACCTGGCGTCATTGTTGATCGGGCTTTTCTTTTCTCCCATGGACTAACTGAAGAGAAAAACCTGTATCACCCTCTCTTTTTCATTTTATCTCCAGCTTTCTCTAAAAGCTTGTTTAACGAGGACCGAAAGATATTCTCCCTCGCATGGAAGAGCACATAAACGCTTTTTAGAAAGCAGGTCTCTACTCCAGCCTTTTAGCCATAAAGCCCCTACGTGCAGAGTTAGCCAGTGCAGAAGATCTAGCTGCCAGCCTGACAGTCTGCTGAAACATCCGCTAAGAAATACACTGCTTTTTAATAGTGGGAAGCCCCGCCAAAAATCTCCTCCCTAGGGCATTTGTTTTTATCTGATCCTCTAGCTCAGAAAGCCAGATGATTAACGAACGGACCGTACAGGTAGATGCAATTGATGGTCTAAATGACTAAGTAGAAGCTTCCCAGGCACCTTTCAAGAAACCATCTGCTTTTTTATTTAAAGGGTCACCAAGAGAACCCATGTCTTCAAAGGGAAGACACGATCTCAGTTACCTTAGAAATGGCCACATCAATTTTGAGTGCTTTAATTCCAGGAAGCACAGTTTTGAAAAGGGTATTTTCTTTTAATATTTTTAGAAATATACACTCTCTTGTTGAACTATTCCATTCCCCTTTAATCAAAGATGCTACATTTTTATGGACCGAAAAAATATCTCTGATGCTTAATTTCAAGACCCCAAACATCATATCCTGAATCGATATAGGTTCCCTAGAATCTTCTATACCTATGGTCGATTTCACCGCTTTCAGTAAGCGTTCAATATCCTCTATCGGAAAAAGGGTCTTCCTATTTCTTTTCATCCTCCCCGAAGAATAAGACGAAGCCTCAGAATAGGGGTTCTCAAGGGAGGAAAATCCTGATCCTGTTCTGAAGTCAGAAAAACATATAATATCGGTTGAGCCCATTTTGACTTCTGCTCCTCTTGGCGGCCAGGGAAAAGCTAACCTCAGACTTAACCAAGGAGTGTAGATTTTTATAAAATGATGGTGACTCCTCGGCTACAGTTTTGTCAATGCAGCCCTGACAGTTTCTTCGTATATTCAGATAAAGGGGATCTGCATAGGGCACACTCCTTATTTCTCCTTTTGGTCAAGCCTTTTAGGCTTTTCCTGTAACTAGGGCTGAAATGATTAATCGATGTTGCCGATAATATTCGATAACGGAATTTGTATCGTCCGGATTCGTTGCTATGCGGGCGGTCAGGCGATATGCCTGCGGGTCTCGTAAATCCCGCACCGCCGCGAGTTAAGTCCCTGATACATCGCTGCCTGCGATGCTTCACAGCCAGTCGATGTATCAACCGGGAGGAGGAGGGTCTGGAGGTGGCAAATCTCGGCGGTGCGGGTGCAGTCACTGTGCTCTTCGCCGCCACATAGCGAGCAGTATAATATCTAATATCCCTTAACCTTCAGTAACTTTTCCTTAAACTTTATCTTTATTACCTTGAAGCTCCGGTAACAGGCAGGGGCGTGACGTCACTCAGTCACGTGATGCGCCTGCTCCGCTTGCTTAATTCATAAAGTGGGCGAGGCAGGTGCATCACCTGACTGAGTGATGTTACGCCGCTTCTGACTGTTACCGAGCTTCAAAGCTAATAAAAATAAAGTTCAAGGAAAAGTTACTGCCAGTTAAAGAATACTAGATGTTATACTGCTGGTGTATTTGGGGACACTGTTATGGGTGAGATCTGTGGATGACACATATAGCATAAGACGCTTTATAGTGTCATCCATAGATTCCCCCCCATAGCAGTGTCATCCACTGATCCCTCCCCATAACAGTGCCATCCACAGATGCACCCAAAACAGTGTCATCCACAGATACCCCCCTCCCCATAACATAGCACGTAAGAAGAGAGCTAGCCTCAGCCCTGACCATGTGGACATGTTTTTTACATTGTAATGCAAAATTTTTATAATTACGTAACTCCTAAAACTGTTTTAATATGGCCTTTGGACATACTTTAAGTGAAATCATATAAACCCCTTTTTTGTAATTTTTGTGTTTTTCCCAATTAATCAACAACTAATCGATTATTCAATTCGTTAGCTGCAGCCCTACCTGTAACATACTAATATATATACACACACACACCATTAAAATGGGCCTCTCACCCTCCTTTAGTAGGTACCAGCGCTGGAGCGGAAGGAGGATCATCAGGAGTATCTTTTCTTTCTTCCTCCATCATGGCTTGCCAGGAGGTTCAACGCTCTAATCGGGGTTTGGTCAGGGAACCCACCAGGAGACGTTCACATGAGTGGTCTGTTTTCCGCTAGACCTGTCGGCAGCTTACTTCCGGGTTGCGCGCACTATATGTATCTCCCTGATATAATCAGTTATCGCGCCGTTCATCCGGCTCACCATGCGTTCACACCACGTTCCTCCACTTCCTGTCACGCCGCTCCAGCTTCCGGAAGTGCCTGCTCCTCCCTGGGGCCAGGGAATTGCTTATAGTAAGCAACAACGCCACCAAGCAAGCTGCCCCAAGCCGGCTACAGAGCCTCTGCTGACCCCAGCGCATGAATGAATGCCGCCCACAGGGGAATCTACAGGTAAGGAAGGCACCCAAGGAGAACAGCTTTTTATTTTTGGCCGATTGTCTTAAGTAGGGGCTCATTTTTTGCAGGATGAGGTGACGGTTAGATTGGTACTATATTGGGGGCATACGCCTTTTTGATCGCTTAGTGTTGCACTTTAGTGATGTAAGATGACAAAAAAATGTTTTTATTTTATTTTTTTGACGATGTTCACCTGAGGGTTAGGTCAAGTGATATTTTTATAGAGCCGTCGATACGGACGGGCGATGCCTAATATGTCTACTTTTCTCCAATATATATTTTTTTACTTTATTTTGGGAAAAGGACGCTTTTTTACTTGAAACTTAATTTGGTTTAGAAAAACTATTTTTTACTTTTCTTTCACCTTTTGGGGTCTGATCCCTTTACAATGTTCACAATACTTCTGTATTCTAATGCATTGGCTGTAAATGTATTACTCACTGAAATACACTTACAGTTTCCTACCTGTGAATCCAGGGGCTGGATCTCACAGGCTGTTACTGAAGGCAGCCACGATGCCTAAGGAAGCTATCGGGCTGCCTTCCTGCCATCGGGACCCCGTCAGAGCAGCGCGGGGACCTGATGGCCACCGCGCACTGCGTGCCGCGGTCAGCGCTGAGGTTAATGCGCAGGCATCAATGTTTTCAGCGGTGCATACAGCAGGGGTCTGGCTTTCAGTGAGTGCCGGACCCCTGCCGCTGATCGGCGGGCACAGCTCCTGCACCCGACCGATCAGACCGCTACTACATGTACGGCGCTGGTCCTTAAGTAGTTAAAGGGGTTGTTACAAAGTCATCCCTTTTCTGATGGAAGGGTGTACAGTGATGAAGCAGGTCTCCAAATTACCACCTTCTCACACAGATGATTTTGCTGGGGAAAATTCTATCTGCAATACATTTTCACTATAGAGGACGCAGCAGGAAATGTATGGGTCAATGGAAATCTTCAGATGGCAGCTATGCAATACAAAGGACACCTCAGGTCTTTTTTATCCCTAAAGACAAATAGACATGAACACAGATGGGTCTATAAATCAAGTGTTTATTTTGTCCATTAAGAGAAAGGATTATGCTTTCTCTTTCTTGACAGACTTGGTGGTCTTTGCAGACTTTTAGGCTTGGCAGGTTTTTAGAATCGGCAGACTTTGCAGACCCGGTGGACTCCTTTACAAGTTTCTTCATCTCATGTCGGATAATCTTGTTTCTCTGTAAAATGAGAAAATATTTCACTGTAGAACTGCAGAATGTTACAGTAACAGGGTTGCCCAGCAAATAAAATAGCAGCCTCCAATATTCTCAGCTGCAGCACTCCTGGACTGCAAGCAATTTCCTGTCCACTCTAAACTACAAGTTCCACCTTTTTAGAGCTTGTTCACATTCCTTCTAACCTTCAATGACAAGACCCTGCCCCATGTATTTCACTGGCTATGAAAGAGGAACGTTTGCAGAGTCTCTGCCCCACGCAAACCACATACTGCTCCTATTCCTCGGTCCTCTCACCCCCTCTCACACCAATACCCCCGTGATCTTTGGATTACTCCCAGCGCTATTAGTTCTACACATCAGAAGGATACAGCTACTGTGAGGAGAGGGCACAAGGAGCTGAGGTCACCTAATGAAACTGGTGAGGGATGTGCATACATCTACTGTGGTGAGGAGAGTGACTGCAAGCTATGATCAGGGATGCAGCCAGGTTGGTACATACTACTGTGGATGTGTTGAGACAGGCAAGAACTACTGAAATTCAAGTCGGCAAAGGGGTGGCTACAAGTGAAAAGTCAGCAAAATGTACACTTTATCGAGAGCTCTTTTTGACATTTTTTCTCTGTTGAACCACACTGTTCATGTGCTGGGGCTCCAGTATTTGGTATGTTCAGTCAGAGGCTGTGTCACACTTGTCATATTTGATGGGACTAATAGCACAGTGTGCAATGAGATTCTCCATCAAAACAGACACCATGGCCCAACTCATAAGTGAATGGGGTCTGCCCGAAGCCATCGGTGTCGGTCTACTGTTGGATGCAGCACTGCGGTTACCATTTATGTGGACAGAGCCTTACACAAAGACTGTAAAATACTGTGGTTAATACCGCAGGCTAGTAACAATCAGAATAAACTTACCATTTTCTTTGCCTTCATGACCTTGTAGCGATCAAAGTCTGTCATCTTTGCTTTCTGTAGAAAACAATTAAAGTTCTGTTTAATAAGTTCCTAAACATTTACTAAGATACAAGTGTTCAAACAGAATAAAACTCAACACAAATACAAATCAAGGTCTAAATACTC
>JAKVIS010004393.1:0-14171 GCA_033119425.1 Bufotes viridis
AATGTGTGTGCAACATGTGCCAATATAGCCTGCAGAAGGTTGTGTTAATTGCTGGTCAGTATCTGCAGATTAAAAGATTTCATTAATTGTACGAAGCACCCACGTCGTGTACGCTTTGATATGCGATTGTGGCTGCTTCTACATAGGAAACGAACGGTGTCTGAATGAGCGCATTAGGAGAACATGTGTCCTCTATCTCCTCTGTGAAAGGTTGCCCACGGGTGATAGAGCATATCCGGACAGTACACTCCGGTGATTTGAGACCGCTGCACTTTGTTGGTTTGGAGGTAGTCCGGCCTCCCGGTAAGTGGAGGGGATAGACACCGCCTACTCTCTAGCGAGGAAAGTAGGTGGATCCTCCGCCTCAGGCCACTGGACTTTTGGGACTCAATGAACAGCTGATTTATCAGTTTTCTTATAACCTTCGAATGTTTTATGTATTTGTCTTGTTGTGTTGGGCGCATTTTCTGTAAGCGGGATGTCCCGTAAGTGTTTGTAGCGAGTGGCGTCCATGGTATCCTAGTAACCCGGGACGATAGGCGCTTTAAATTGGCGTCATCACTGGATGACAGCGGTGTGCAGTCTGAAGAGCGCGTGCCGCGCGAAATAGCTATTGCTGCTGTTTTGTCTGCTCATGTATGATTCTCGTGTCTGCCCCTACCTTCGTAGTGCACCGGTGTGTGCCGAATAAAAGCTTGAACATTATCCACCGTGGGTGAGTGCCTCCGTTTCATTCTACTTCCAGTTTACACGTATGTTATTCCACATATATTCCTGATCCAGTAATAGAAATACGCGTTGCTTTCCATTATTGTTGTAGATCAATAAAATATGTCCTACTCTAAATCGAGCTCTGGTTCATTTTGGCCCCTGCAGTCTACTCCTACGACAGCAGTTTCGCCACACCTCAGCTGCTCGTTCAGGTTATCTTCTGTTCTGATAGACGACCCAAACACAAGTGTTAGGCAACAGGTGTTGCCGGGTTTGTGTGAGGGGAGGCTCCCTGCTTCATTACTTAAGCAGGGGGTCCCCTCCCCTCGGCATGCCGTTCTGATCCATCGCCGCGCCCACCGTCCCTCCCCTTTTCAATCACGCCCTGGGGTAGGCCCCTTCAGTCTACCCTACGACAGGAGTTTCGCCACACCTCAGCTGCTCGTTCAGGTTATCTTCTGTTCTGATAGACGACCCGAACACAAAAGCATATATAACTTAGAAGAGATAATTGTATCCTCCCGTCCCATCCTGGACTGTTTTCACATATTTGATTTTGGTAAGACTATTAAGACAAACAACAGAAATGGGAAGTACTTGAAACAAGTCTTTCTAGTGGGAATTTATCACCTAGCTTGGTGAAGAATGTTACTATCAATTAGAGTTGAGCGAACACATGGATGTTCGGGTTCGAGAAGTTCGGCCGAACTTCCCGAAAAAGTTCGGGTTCGGGATCCGAATTCGACCCGAACTTTATCCCGAACCCCATTGAAGTCAATAGGCTCCCGAACTTTTAGGCAATAAAAAGGCTGTAAAATAGTCCAGGAAAGGGCTAGAGGGCTGCAAAAGGCAGCAAAATAAAGGTAAATGCCCTGCAAACAAATGTGGATAGGGAAATGAATTAAAATAAAATAAATAAAAATTAACCAAAATCAATTGGAGAGAGGTCCCATAGCAGAGAATCATGCGTCATATCACCCACCACTGGAGAAGGCCACTTTCAGTAATTTAGGCCCCAGAACCCAGACAGAGGAGAGAGGTTCCACATCAAGAAATAAGACGTCATATCACCCACCATTGAGAAGGCCACTTTCAGTTATTTAGGCCCCAGCACCCAGACAGAGGAGAGAGGTCCCACAGCAGAGAATCAAGCATCATATCACCCACCACTGGAGAAGCCCACTTTCAGTTATTTAGGCCCCAGCACCCAGACAGAGGAGAGAGGTCCCACAGCAAGGAATCATGCGTCATATCACCTACCACTGTAGAAGGCCACTTTCAGTTATTTAGGCCCCAGCACCCAGACAGAGGAGAGAGGTCCCACAGCATGGAATGAGGCGTCATATCACCCACCACTGTAGAAGGCCACTTTAAGTTATTTAGGCCCCTGCATACAGACAGAGGAGAGGTCCCACAGCATGGAATGAGGCGTCATATCACCCACCACTCGAAGGCAATTTCAGTTATTTAGGGCCCAGCAACCAGAGGAGAGAGGTCCTACAGTAAGGAATAAGGCGTCATATCACCCACCACTGTAGAAGGCCACTTTCAGTTATTTAGGCCCCAGCACCCAGAGGAGAGAGGTCCCACAGCAGAGAATCAAGCGTCCATATCACGCACAACTCGAGAAGGCCACTTTCAGTGATTGAGGCCCCAGCACCCAGACAGAGGAGAGAGGTCCCACAGCAAGGAATAAGGAGTCATATCACCCACAACTCGAGAAGGCCACTTTCAGTTATTTAGGCCCCAGCACCCAGACAGAGGAGAGAGGTCCCACAGCAAGGAATCATGCGTCATATTACCCACCACTCGAGAAGGCCACTTTCAGTTATTTAGGCCCCAGCACCCAGACAGAGAGAGAGGTCCACAGCAAGGAATCATGCGTCATATCACCCACCACTGGAGAAGGCCATTTTCAGTTGTTTAGGCCCCAGAACCCAGACAGAAGAGAGTTCCAACTGCAAGGAATCATGCGTCATATTACCCACCACTGGAGAAGGCCACTTTCAGTTATTTAGGCCCAAGCACTGCAGACAGAGAGAGAGGTCCAAGAGTAAGGAATAAGGCGTCATATCACCCACCACTTGAGAAGGCCACTTTCAGTTATTTAGACCTCAGCACCCAGAGGAGAGGTCCCACAGCAGAGAATCATCGTCATATCACCCACCACTGGAGAAGGCCACTTTCAGTTGTTTAGGCCCCAGCACCCAGACAGAGGAGAGAGGTCCCACAGCAAGGAATCATGCGTCATATCAGCCAATACTGGAGAAGGCCACTTTCAGTTATTTAGGCCCCAGCACCCAGACAGGGAGAGAGGACCCACAGCAAGGAATCATGCGTCATATCACCCACCACTGGAGAAGGCCACTTTCAGTTATTTAGGCCCCAGCACCCAGACAGAAGAAAGAGGTCCCATAGCAAGGAATCATGCGTCATATCACCCAACAATGGAGAAGGCCACTTTCAGTTATTTAGACCCCAGCACCCAGAGGAGAAAGGTCCCACAGCAGAGAATCATGCGTCATATCACCCACCACTGGAGAAGGCCACTTTCAGTTATTTAGGCCCCAGCACACAGACAGAGGAGAGGTCCCACAGCAAGGAATCATGCGTCATATCACCCACCACTGGAGAAGGCCACTTTCAGTTATTTAGGCCCCAGCACCCAGACAGAGGAGAGAGGTCCACAGCAAGAAATCATGCGTCATATCATCCACCAACTTTAGAAGGCCACATTCAGTTTTTGAGGCCCCGCACCCAGAGGAGAGAGGTCCCACAGCAGAGAATCATCGTCATATCACCCACCACTGTAGAAGGCCACTTTCAGTTATTTAGGCCCCAGCACCCAGACAGAGGAGAGAGGTCCCACAGCATGGAATCATGCGTCATATCACCACCACTGGAGAATGCCACTTTTTTTATTTAGGCCCCAGCGCCAGACAGAGGAGAGTCACTTTCAGTTATTTAGGCCCCAGCACCCAGACAGAGAGAGAGGTCCACAGCAAGAAATCATGCGTCATATCATCCACCACTTTAGAAGGCCACATTCAGTTTTTTTGAGGCCCCGCACCCAGAGGAGAGAGGTCCCACAGCAGAGAATCATGCGTCATATCACCCACCACTGTAGAAGGCCACTTTCAGTTATTTAGGCCCCAGCACCCAGACAGAGGAGAGAGGTCCCACAGCATGGAATCATGCGTCATATCACCCACCACTGGAGAATGCCACTTTTTTTTATTTAGGCCCCAGCGCCCAGACAGAGGGAGAGAGGTCACTTTCAGTTATTTGAGGCCCCAGCACACAGACAGAGGAGAGAGGTCCCACAGCAAGAATCATGCGTCCATATCACCCACCACTGGAGAAGGCCACTTTCAGTTATTTAGGCCCCGCACCCAGAAAGAGGAGAGAGGTCCCAACAACAGGGAATAAGGCGTCGTTTCACCCACCACTGGAGAAGGCCACTTTCAGTTATTTTGGCCCCTGCACCCAGACAGAGAAGAGAGGTCCCACAGCAAGGAATCATACGTCAAATCACAAACAACTGAGGAAAGCCACTTTCAGTTATTTAGGCCCCGCACCCAGACAGAGGAGAGAGGTCACACAGCAAGGAATAAGGCGTCATATCACCCACCACTCGAGAAGGCCACTTTCAGTTATTTAGATCCCAGCCCCCAGACAGAGGAGAGAGCTCCCACAGCAAGGAATCATGCGTCATATCACCCACCACTGTAGAAGGCCACTTTCAGTTATTTAGGCCCCAACACCCAGACAGAGGAGAGGTCCTACAGCATGGAATGAGGCGTCATATCACCCACCACTGTAGAAAGCCACTTTCAGTTATTTAGGCCCCTGCACCCAGAGGAGAGAGGTCCCACAGTAAGGAATAAGGCGTCATATCACCCACCACTGTAGAAGGCCACTTTAAGTTATTTAGGCCCCAGCACCCAGAGGAGAGAGGTCTCACAGCAGAGAATCAAGCGTCATATCACCCACAACTCGAGAAGGCCACTTTCAGTTATTTAGGCCCCAGCACCCAGACAGAGGAGAGAGGTCCCACAGCAAGGAATAAGGAGTCATATCACCCACCACTCGAGAAGGCCACTTTCAGTTATTTAGGCCCCAGCACCCAGACAGAGGAGAGAGGTCCCACAGCAAGGAATCATGCGTCATATCACCAACCACTGGAGAAGGCCATTTTCAGTTATTTAGGCCCCAGAACCCAGACAGAAGAGAGAGGTCCAACTGCAAGGAATCATGCGTCATATTACCCACCACTGGAGAAGTCCATTTTCAGTTATTTAGGCCCCAGCACGCAGACAGAGTAGAGAGGTCCAGGAGTAAGGAATCATGCGTCATATCACCCACCACTCGAGAAGGCCACTTTCAGTTATTTAGACCCCAGCAACCAGAGGAGAGAGGTCCCACAGCAGAGAATCATGCGTCATATCACCCACCACTGGAAAGGCCACTTTCAGTTATTTAGGCCCCAGCTCCCAGAAAAGGAGAGAGGTCCCACAACAAGGAATCATGCGTCATATCACCCACCACTGGAGAAGGCCACTTTCAGTTATTTTGGCCTCAGCACCCAGACAGGGAGAGAGGTCCCACAGCAAGGAATCATGCGTCATATCACCCACCACTGGAGAAGGCCACTTTCAGTTATTTAGGCCCCAGCACCCAGACAGAGGAGAGAGGTCCCACAGCATGGAATCATGCGTCATATCACTAACACTGGAGAAGGCCTCTTTCAGTTATTTAGACCCCAGCACCCAGAGGAGAGAGGTCGCACAGCAGAGAATCATGCGTCATATCACCCACCACTGGAGAAGGCCACATTCAGTTATTTAGGCCCCAGCACCCAGACAGAAGAAAGAGGTCCCATAGCAAGGAATCATGCGTCATATCACCCACCACTGGAGAAGGCCACTTTCAGTTATTTAGGCCCCAGCACCCAGACAGGGAGAGAGGTCCCACAGCAAGGAATCATGCGTCATATCACCCACCACTGGAGAAGGCCACTTTCAGTTATTTAGGCCCCAGCACCCAGACAGAAGAGAGAGGTCCCATAGCAAGGAATCATGCGTCATATCACCCAACACTGGAGAAGGCCTCTTTCAGTTATTTAGGCCCCAGCACCCAGACAGAGGAAAGAGGTCCCACAGCAGAGAATCATGCGTCATATCACCCACTACTGGAGAAGGCCACATTCAGTTATTTAGGCCCCAGCACCCAGACAGAAGAAAGAGGTCCCATAGCAAGGAATCATGCGTCATATCACCCACCACTGGAGAAGGCCACTTTCAGTTATTTAGGCCCCAGCACCCAGACAGAGGAGAGGTCCCACAGCAAGGAATCATGCGTCATATCACCCACCACTGGAGAAGGCCCCTTTCAGTTATTTAGGCCCCAGCACCCAGACAGAGGAGAGGTCTCACAGCAAGAAATCATGCGTCATATCATCCACCACTTTAGAAGGCCACTTTCAGTTTTGAGGCCCCGCACCCAGGAAGAGGAGAGAGGTCCCACAGCAAGGAATAAGGCGTCGTATCACCCACCACTGGAGAAGGCCACTTTCAGTTATTTAGGCCCCAGCACCCAGACATAGGAGAGAGGGCCCACAGCAAGGAATCATACGTCATATCACAAACATCTGTAGAAGGCCACTTTCAGTTATTTTGGCCCCCGCACTCAGACAGAGGAGAGGTCCCACAGCAAGGAATAAGGCGTCATATCACCCACCACTCGAGAAGGCTTCTTTCAGGTATTTAGGCCCCAGCACCCAGACAGAGGAGAGAGCTCACACAGCAAGGAATCATGCGTCATATCACCCACCACTGTAGAAGGCCACTTTCAGTTATTTAGGCCCCAGCACCCAGACAGAGGAGAGAGGTCCCACAGCATTGAATGAGTTGTCATTTCACCCACCACTGGAGAAGGCCACTTTCAGTTATTTAGGGCCCAGCACCCAGAGGAGAGAGGTCCCACAGTAATGAATAAGGCGTCATATCACCCACCACTGTAGAAGGCCACTTTCAGTTATTTAGGCCCCAGCACGCAGACAGAGGAGAGAGGTCCAAGAGTAAGGAATAAGGCGTCATATCACCCACCACTCGAGAAGGCCACTTTCAGTTATTTAGACCCCAGCACCCAGAGGAGAGAGGTCCACAGCAGAGAATCATGCGTCATATCACCCACCACTTGAGAATGCCACTTTCACTTCCAGACAGAGGAGAGAGGTCCCACAGCAAGGAATCATGCGTCATATCACCCACCACTCGAGAAGGCCACTTTCAGTTATTTAGGCCCCCGCACACAGACAGAGGAGAGAGGTCCCACAGCAAGAAATAAGGCGTAATATCACCCACCACTCGAGAAGGCCACTTTCAATTATTTAGGCCCCAGCACCCAGACAGAGGAGAGAGGTCCCACAGCAAGGAATTATGCGTCATATCACCCACCAGTTGAGAAGGCCACTTTCAGTTATTTAGGCCCCAGCACCCAGACAGAGGAGAGAGGTCCCACAGCAAGTAATCATGCGTCATATCATCCACCACTTTAGAAGGCCACTTTCAGTTTTTGAGGCCCCCGCACCCAGAAAGAGGAGAGAGGTCCCACAACAAGGAATAAGGCGTCGTATCACCCACCACTGGAGAAGGCCACTTTCAGTTATTTAGGCCACAGCACCCAGACAGAGAAGAGAGGTCCCACAGCAAGGAATCATACTTTATATCACAAACAACTGTGGAAGGCCATTTTCGGTTATTTAGGCCCCCGCACCCAGACAGAGGAGAGAGGTCCCACAGCAAGGAATAAGGCGTCATATCACCCACCACTCGAGAAGGCCACTTTCAGTTATTTAGGCCCTAGCACCCAGACAGAGGAGAGAGGTCCCACAGCATGGAATGAGGCGTCATATCACCCACCACTGTAGAAAGCCACTTTCATTTATTTAGGCCCCCGCACCCAGACAGAGGAGAGAGGTCCCACAGCATGGAATGAGGCGTCATATCACCCACCACTGGAGATGTCCACTTTCAGTTATTTAGGCCCCAGCACCCAGACAGAGGAGAGAGGTCCCACAGCAAAGAATCATGCGTCATATCACCCACCACTGGAGAAGGCCACTTTCAGTTATTTAGGCCCCAGCACCCAGACAGAGGAGAGAGGTCCTACAGCAAGAAATCATGCGTCGAATCATCCACCACTTTAGAAGGCCACTTTTAGTTATTTTGGACCCAGCACCCAGAAAGAGGAGAGAGGTCCCACAGCAAGGAATAAGGCGTCAGTATCACCCACCACTGGAGAATGCCACTTTCAGTTATTTAGGCCCCAGCACCCAGACAGAGGAGAGAGGTCCCACAGCAAGGAATAAGGCGTAATATCACCCACCACTCGAGAAGGCCACTTTCAGTTATTTAGGCCCCAGCACCCAGACAGAGGAGAGAGCTCCCACAGCAAGGAATAAGGCGTAATATCACCCACCACTCGAGAAGGCCACTTTCAGTTATTTAGGCCCCAGCACCCACACAGAGGAGAGAGCTCCCACAGCAAGGAATTATGCGTCATATCACCCACCAGTGGAGAAGGCCACTTTAAGTTATTTAGGCCCCAGCACCCAGACATAGGAGAGAGGTCCCACAGCAAGGAATCATACGTCATATCACAAACAACTGTAGAAGGCCACTTTCAGTTATTTAGGCCCCAGCACCCAGACAGAGGAGAGAGGTCCCACAGCAAGGAATAAGGAGTCATATCACCCACCACTCGAGAAGGCCACTTTCAGTTATTTAGGCCCGAGCACCCAGACAGAGGAGAGAGGTCCTACAGCAAGGAATCATGCGTCATATCACCAACCACTGGAGAAGGCCATTTTCAGTTATTTAGGCCCCAGCACCCAGACAGAAGAGAGAGGTCCAACTGCAAGGAAACATGCGTCATATTACCCACCACTGAGAAGGCCATTTTCAGTTATTTTGGCCCCAGCACGCAGACAGAGTCGAGAGGTCCAAGATTAAGGAATCATGCGTCATATCACCCACCACTGGAGAAGGCTATTTTCAGTTATTTAGGCCCCAGCACCCAGACAGTGGAGAGAGGTCCCACAGCAAGGAATCATGCGTCATATCACCCACCGCTGAAGAAGGCCAATTTCAGTTATTTAGGCCCCAGCACCAAGACAGAAGAGAGGTCACATAGCAAGGAATCATGCGTCATATCACCCAACACTGGAGAAGGCCTCTTTCAGTTATTTAGACCCCAGCACCCAGAGGGAGAGGTCCACACAGCAGAGAATCATGCGTCATATCACCCACCACTGGAGAAGGCCACTTTCAGTTATGTAGGCCCCAGCACCCAGACAGAGGAGAGAGGTCCCACAGCAAAGAATCATGCGTCATATCACCCACCACTGGAGAAGGCCACTTTCAGTTATTTAGGCCCCAGCACCCAGACAGAGGAGAGAGGTCCCACAGCAAGAAATCATGCGTCATATCATCCACCACTTTAGAAGGCCACTTTTAGTTATTTAGGCCCCAGCACCCAGAAAGAGGAGAGAGGTCCCACAGCAAGGAATAAGGCGTCGTATCACCCACCACTGGAGAATGCCACTTTCAGTTATTTAGGCCCCAGCACCCAGACAGAGGAGAGAGGTCCCACAGCAAGGAATCATAAGTCATATCACATACAACTGTAGAAGGCCACTTTCAGTTATTTAGGCCCCCACACCCAGACAGAGGAGAGAGGTCCCACAGCAAGGAAAAAGGCATAATATCACCCACCACTCGAGAAGGCCACTTTCAGTTATTTAGGCCCCAGCACCCAGACAGAGGAGAGAGCTCCCACAGCAAGGAATTATGCGTCATATTACCCACCAGTGGAGAAGGCCACTTTCAGTTATTTAGGCCCCAGCACCCAGACAGAGGAGAGAGGTCCCACAGCAAGAAATCAAGCGTCATATCATCCACCACTTTAGAAGGCCACTTTCAGTTTTTTAGGCCCCCGCACCCAGAAAGAGGAGAGAGGTCCCACAGCAAGGAATAAGGCGTCGTATCACCCACCACTGGAGAAGGCCACTTTCAGTTATTTAGGCCCCCGCACCCAGACAGAGAAGAGAGGTTCACAGCAAGGAATCATGCGTCATATCACCCACCACTGGTGAAGGCCACTTTCAGTTATTTAAGCCCCAGCACCCAGACAGAGGAGAGGGGTCCCACAGCAAGGAATCATACGTCATATCACCCACCACTGGAGAAGGCCAATTTCAGTGATTTAGGCCCCAGCACCCAGACAGAGGAGAGAGGTCCCACAGCAAGGAATCATGCGTCATATCACCCACCACTCGAGAAGGCCACTTTGAGTTATTTAGGGCCCCGCACCCAGAGGAGAGAGGTCCCACAGTAAGGAATAAGGCGTCATATCACTCACCACTGTAGAAGGCCACTTTAAGTTATTTAAGCCCCAGCACCCAGAGGAGAGAGGTCCCACAGCAAGGAATCATGCATCATATCACCCACCACTCGAGAAGGCCACTTTCAGTTATTTAGGCCACAGCACCCAGACAGAGGAGAGAGGTCCCACAGCAAGGAATAAGGAGTCATATCACCCACCACTCGAGAAGGCCACTTTCAGTTATTTAGGCCCCAGCACCCAGACAGAGGAGAGAGGTCCCACAGCAAGGAATCATCCGTCATATCAACAACCACTGGAGAAGGCCACTTTCAGTTATTTAGGCCCCAGAACCCAGACAGAAGAGAGGTCCAACTGCAAGGAAACATGCGTCATATTACCCACCACTGGAGAAGGCCATTTTCAGTTATTTAGGCCCCAGCACCCAGACAGAGTGAGAGGTCCAACAGCAAGGAATCATGCGTCATATCACCCACCACTGGAGAAGGCCACTTTCAGTTATTTAGGCCCCAGCACCCAAACAGAGGAGAGAGGTCCCACAGCAAGGAATCATGCGTCATATCACCCACCACTGGAGAAGGCCAATTTCAGTTATTTAGGCCACAGCACCCAGACAGAGGAGAGAGTTCCCATAGCAAGGAATCATGCGTCATATCACCCAACACTGGAGAAGGCCTCTTTCAGTTATTTAGACCCCAGCACCCAGAGAGAGAGAGGTCCCACAGCAAGAGAACCATGCGTCATATCACCCACCAATGGAGAAGGCCACTTTCAGTTATTTAGGCCCCAGCACCCAGACAGAGGAGAGAGGTCCCACAGCAAGGAATCATGCGTCATATCACCCACCACTGGAGAAGGCCACTTTCAGTTATTTAGGCCCCAGCACCCAGACAGAGGAGAGAGGTCCCACAGCAAGGAATCATGCGTCATATCACCCACCACTGTAGAAGGCCACTTTCAGTTATTTAGGCCCCAGCACCCAGACAGAGGAGAGAGGTCCCACAGCAAGGAATCAGGCGTCATATCACCCACCACTGGAGAAGGCCACTTTCAGTTATTTAGGCCCCAGCACCCAGACAGAGGAGAGAGGTCCCACAGCAAGGAATCATACGTCATATCACACACCACTGGAGAAGGCCACTTTCAGTTATTTAGGCCCAGCACCCAGACAGAGGAGAGAGGTCCCACAGCAAGGAATAAGGCGTCATATCACCCACCACTCGAGAAGGCCACTTTCAGTTATTTCAGGCCCCAGCACCCAGACAGAGGAGAGAGGTCCCACAGCAAGGGAATCATGCGTCATATCACCCACCACTGGAGAAGGCCACTTTCAGTTATTTAGGCCCCAGCACCCAGACAGAGGAGAGAGGTCCCACAGCAAGGAATCATGCGTCATATCACCCACCACTGGAGAAGGCCACTTTCAGTTATTTAGGCCCAGCACCCAGACAGAGGAGAGAGGTCCCACAGCAAGGGAATCATGCGTCATATCACCCACCACTGGAGAAGGCCACTTTCAGTTATTTAGGCCCCAGCACCCAGACAGAGGAGAGAGGTCCACAGCAAGGAATCATGCGTCATATCACCCACCACTGGAGAAGGCCACTTTCAGTTATTTAGGCCCCAGCACCCAGACAGAGGAGAGAGGTCCCACAGCAAGGAATGAGGCGTCATATCACCCACCACTCGAGAAGGCCACTTTCAGTTATTTAGGGCCCAGCACCCAGACAGAGGAGAGAGGTCCCACAGCAAGGAATCATGCGTCATATCACCCACCACTGTAGAAGGCCACTTTCAGTTATTTAGGCCCCAGCACCTAGACAGAGAGAGAGGTCCCACAGCAGAGGAATCATGCGTCATATCACCCACCACTCGAGAAGGCCACTTTCAGTTATTTAGGCCCCAGCACCCAGACAGAGGAGAGAGGTCCCACAGCAAGGAATAAGGAGTCATATCACCCACCACTCGAGAAGGCCACTTTCAGTTATTTAGGCCCCAGCACCCAGACAGAGGAGAGAGGTCCCACAGCAAGGAATCATGCATCATATCACCAACCACTGGAGAAGGCCACTTTCAGTTATTTAGGCCCCAGAACCCAGACAGAGAGAGAGGTCCAACTGCAAGGAAACATGCGTCATATTAACCACCACTGAGAAGGCCATTTTCAGTTATTTAGGCCCCAGCACGCAGACAGAGTAGAGAGGTCCAAGAGTAAGGAATCATGCGTCATATCACCCACCACTGGAGAAGGCCACTTTCAGTTATTTAGGCCCCAGCACCCAGACAGGAGAGAGGTCCCACAGCAAGGGAATCATGTGTCATATCACCCACCGCTGGAGAAGGCCACTTTCAGTTATTTAGGCCCCAGCACCCAGACAGAAGAGAGAATTCCCATAGCAAGGAATCATGCGTCATATCACCCAACACAGGAGAAGGCCTCTTTCAGTTATTTAGACCCCAGCACCCAGAGGAGAGAGGTCCCACAGCAGAGAATCATGCGTCATATCACCCACCACTGGAGAAGGCCACTTTCAGTTATTTAGGCCCCAGCACCCAGACAGAGGAGAGAGGTCCACAGCAAGAGAATCATGCGTCATATCACCCACCACTGTAGAAGGCCACTTTCAGTTATTTAGGCCCCAGCACCCAGACAGAGGAGAGAGGTCCCACAGCAAGAAATCATGCGTCATATCATCCACCACTTTAGAAGGCCACTTTTAGTTATTTAGGCCCCAGCACCCAGAAAGAGGAGAGGTCCCACAGCAAGGAATAAGGCGTTGTATCACCCACCACTGGAGAATGCCACTTTCAGTTATTTAGGCCCAGCACCCAGACAGAGGAGAGGTCCCACAGCAAGGAATCATACAGTCATATCACCCACCACTGGAGAAGGCCACTTTCAGTTATTTAGGCCCCAGCACACAGACAGAGGAGAGAGGTCCCACAGCAAGGAATAAGGCGTCATATCACCCACCACTGGAGAAGGCCACTTTCAGTTATTTAGGCCCCAGCACCCAGACAGAGGAGAGAGCTCCCACAGCAAGGAATTATGCGTCATATCACCCACCAGTTGAGAAGGCCACTTTCAGTTATTTAGCCCCAGCACCCAGACAGAGGAGAGAGGTCCCACAGCAAGAAATCAAGCGTCATATCATCCACCACTTTAGAAGGCCACTTTCAGTTTTTAGGCCCCGCACCCAGAAAGAGTAGAGAGGTCCCACAGCAAGGGAATAGGCGTCGTATCACCCACCACTGGAGAAGGCCACTTTCAGTTATTTAGGCCCCAGCACCCAGACAGAGGAGAGAGGTCCCACAGCAAAGAATCATGCGTCATATCACCCACCACTCGAGAAGGCCACTTTCAGTTATTTCGGGCCCAGCACCCAGACAGAGGAGAGAGGTCCCACAGCAAGGAATCATGCGTCATATCACCCACCACTGGAGAAGGCCACTTTCAGTTATTTAGGCCCCAGCACCCAGACAGAGGAGAGAGGTCCCACAGCAAGGAATCAGGCGTCATATCACCCACCACTCGGAGAAGGCCACTTTCAGTTATTTAGGCCCCAGCACCCAGACAGAGGAGAGAGGTCCTACAGCAAGGAATCATGCGTCATATCACCCACCACTGGAGAAGGCCACTTTCAGTTATTTAGCCCCAGCACCCAGACAGAGGAGAGAGGTCCCACAGCAAGAAATCATGCGTCATATCATCCACCACTGGAGAAGGCCACTTTCAGTTATTTAGGCCCAGCACCCAGACAAGAGGAGAGAGGTCCCACAGCAAGGAATCAGGCGTCATATCACCCACCACTGGAGAAGGCCACTTTCAGTTATTTCGGCCCCAGCACCCAGACAGAGAAGAGAGGTCCCACAGCAAGGAATCATGCGTCATATCACCCACCACCTGGAGAAGGCCACTTTCAGTTATTTAGGCCCCAGCACCCAGACAGAGGAGAGAGGTCCCACAGCAAGGGAATCATGCGTCATATCACTCCACCACTGAGAAGGCCACTTTCAGTTATTTAGGCCCCAGCACCCAGACAGAGGAGAGGTCC
>JAKVIS010004394.1:0-14088 GCA_033119425.1 Bufotes viridis
TGTGATGCTGCTATATTGTATGTGTGTGACGTGTGTTACGTCTATACTGTGTGCTCGTGCCTGTGTTGGCAGCAATGACGTGCGTCTGCCTGTGTGTATATATGCGTGTTGTTGACGTACTGTAGTGTGTGCGTCTATACTGTGTGTATGCTATATATGTATTGTGCTGTTATTGTGTGTCGTATATATGTATTATTATGCTGGCGTGTGTTACGTCTGCCACTGTGTATACTGTAATGTGTTATTTATGCTGTGTGATATACTGTGTAATATATAATATTATTAACATTGTGCATGTGTTCGTACATGCTGTGTGTAATATATATATATAATATTGGTATTTGTGCTGTGTGTGCGTCATACTGTAATGTATATGTGTGTGTACTGTTGTGTGTGCATGTTCAAACTGTGTATTGTTGACAACCTGTCAGCGTGATGCGGCTACTGATATTGTATGTATGTTGTACTGACAGTGTGATATAAATCTATACTGTAGCTAAATGTATTATTTATTGTACTGTGTGTGTGCATCTGCTATGATGACATATATAATGTTACATGCTGTATTGTATTGTGCATTTATACTGTGTATATATATATCAACCTCATATATATGTGTGTAACGTGTGTGTGCATCCTATGCTGTGGCTAAATGTAAATGCTATGTGTTATTTATGCTGGTATTGTGTGTTAAATCTATACTGTGTATATGTATAGTGTGTGCACAGTGACGCGTGCCATCTATCTGTGTAGCATATGTGTAATATTGTATGCTGTGTGTGTGCAGTCTATACTGTGTGATGTAGTATATGATGTGTATGCTGTGTGTGTGGCATCTATGCTGATGTGCTGCTCATATGTGATTGTTATTTATGCTGTGCGTGCGCATCTATACTGTGTGTATATGTATAACATGTATACTGTATGTGATAGCCAGCGATACTGTATTGCTGTGTGCGTTGTCTGCTGTGATATTGTATTGCTGCTGTGTGTGTGCATCTATGCTGATGTTATATATATATGCGTGTATGCTGTGTAATGTGCGCATCCCCATAACTGTGTTCGTGTATATGTGTTAAATACTGTAATGTGTGCATGCATGCATCGTGTGCATATATAGCTGCTATGTATGCTGTTGTGATGTGTGATCTATACTGTGTATATATATATATATATATAATGTATACTCGTGCATTGTGCAAAGATCCTGCTACTGTGTGTGCATATGTATGTGGCCTGACTGTGTATGTGTGCGTCTATACTGTGTGGATGCATATGTGTGTATACTGTGTGTGTGCGTACTTACACTGTGTATGTATATGTTCGATGATTACTGTGTGACGTGTGCATGCGTATACTGTCGTGTATATATGTGTGTATGCTGTGTGTGTGTTTATACTGTGCATAACATGTGTGCATCTATGCTGTATGTAATATATCGTGTACTGCTGTGTATACTGTGCTGTAATGTGTGTGATGCATGCTGTATACTAGCTTATATAATGTGGTATGCTGTGTGTGTCTGTGCGTCATACTGCTGTAATATATATGTATTGCTGTATTGATGCGTCTATACTGTGTGTGTCGCTATAACATCTATTTATGCTGTGTTGTACCAATCAATGTGTATATGTGTGTATGCTGTGTGTTGTGCGTCTATGCTGTCATAGTAATATATAATATATGTGTATGTGTGCTGCCTGCTGTTGTGTGCGTATACGTGTGCATATTCTGTGATGTTCCTATTATTATATATATGTATGACATGTGTATGTGTGACATCTATACTGTGTGTATATAATGTGTGTGTGTGTGCTGTGTGATGATGTCACGTCTATGCTGTGCAATATATATGTGTGTTATTGCTGTGTGTGTGTGCATCTATGCTGTGTGTATGCAATGTGTATGCTGTGTAATGTGCTGCATCTATACGATGTTTGTATAATATATATATATCATGCTGTTATGCTGAAATGTATGTGTGATAATCTATGCTGTGTGTACTGTGTGTGTAATGCTGTGCAGTGTGTGCTATCTAATGTTGTACTGTGTGTGTGCATTATACTATGTGCGCCTCTGTATGTTATTTGTACTGTGCGTGTGCTGTGCTGCTGTGTAGCCTGCATATATGTGTATAATGTACTGTGTGCGTGCTGCATGCTGATGTACATGCCTTGTATTATTATTATGCTGTGTTGTGTGTGCATCTATACAATCTATATATGTGCATGATGTATATATATATGTGTGTATACTGTGTGTGTGTGCATCTATGCTGTATATGCTACCAATATTGTGTGTGCTGTAAGTAATGAAATAAATCTATACTGTGTGTATATATTTATGCTGTGTGTGTGCATCTGCCACAATGGCTGTGTATATATGTGTATGCTGTGCAGCGATGTGTAACATCCCAATAACATTGTATATGGTATTGTCGTACTGCTTTGTGTGTGTGCATCTTATGCTGTGTGTATGTAATGTGCATGCTGTGTGTGTGACATCTATACTGTGTGTATATATGTGTGTATACTGTGTGTGTGATATATCTATACTGTGTATATATATATATGTGTATACTGTGTATGTGTGCATCATATACTGTGTAATATATATATATGTGTATACTGTGTATGTGTGCATCTATACTGTGTGTAATATATATGTATGCTGTGTATGTGCATCTATACTGTGTGTATACATAGTGTATGCTGTGTATGTGTGCATCTATACTGTGTATATATAATATATGTGTGTATATACTGTGTGTGTGTGTATCTGTGCTGTATATATCTATGCTGTGTGTGCATAGTGTATGTATACATGTATGCCTTTGTATATATATTGTGTGTATGTGTGTGTGTGTACGTCTATGCATCTATATATATGTATGTGTATCGTACTGTGTACTGTTTGCGTCTATGCTGTATACTATATATGTATGTTAATAACTGTGTACGTGTGTGCATCTATGCTGTATATATAATATATGTGTGTAATTGCTGTGTGTGTATGTTTGACATCTTACTGCTAATGTATATATTATTGTATATGTGTGTGTCAGCATCACTGCTGTGTATCATATATGTATTGTGTATGCTGTGTGTGTGTGCATCTATACTGTGTATGTATAATATGTATGTTGTGCTGTTGTGATCATCTGGCTTACCTGTAATATTGTGCTGTGTGTGTGTGCATCTATACTGTGTTGTATATATGTGTGTGTACTGTGTGTGTGTGCATCTATACTGTTTAATATATGTTGTACTGTGTGTGTGTGCATCTTATACTGTGTGTATATTGTATGCTGTGGCATCAATGTGTCTGCTGTGTTATATATAATAGTGTATACTGTGTGTATGTGTGCATCTATACTGTGATATATATATATATGTATACTGTGTATGTGTGCATCTATACTGTGTATATATATGTGTGTATACTGTGTATGTGTGCATCTATACTGTGCTATATATATGTGTGTACTGTGTATGTGTGCATCTATACTGTGTGTATATATGTGTATACTGTGTATGTGTGCATCTATACTGTGTGTATATATATATATGTGTGTATACTGTGTATGTGTGCATCTATACGTGTGTATATATATATGTATACTGTGTATGTGTGCAGTCTATACTGTGTATATATATAGCATACTATACATATATATGTATAATATATATGTGTGTATGCTGTGTAATGTGTGCATCTATACTGTGTATATATATATGTGTATACTGTGTATGTGTGCATCTATACTGTGTATATATATATGTGTGTATACTGTGTATGTGTGCATCTATACTGTGTATATATATATATATATAATATATATGTGTGTATGCTGTGTAGTGTGTGCATCTATACTGTGTAGTAATAATATATGTGTGTATACTGTGTATGTGTTGCATCTATACTGTGTATAATATATATGTGTATACTGTGTATGTGTGCATCTATACTGTATGTATATATATTGTGTATACTGTGTATGTGTGCATCTATACTGTGTGTATATGTGTGTATACTGTGTATGTGTGCATCTATACTGTGTATATATATGTGTGTATACTGTGTATGTGTGCATCTATACTGTGTATATATATAATATGTGTGTATACTGTGTATGTGTGCATCTATACTGTATGTATATATATGTGTATACTGTGTATGTGTGCATCTATACTGTGTATGTATATATATGTGTGTATACTGTGTATGTGTGCAGTCTATACTGTGTATATATATATATATGTGTGTATACTGTGTATGTGTGCATCTATACTGTGTGTATATATATGTGTGTATACTGTGTATGTGTGCATCTATACTGTGTGTATATATGTGTGTATACTGTGTATGTGTGCATCTATACTGTATGTATATATATATATGTGTATACTGTGTATGTGTGCATCTATACTGTATATATATGTGTGTGTATACTGTGTATGTGTGCATCTATACTGTGATGTATAATATATGTATGTATACTGTGTATGTGTGCATCTATACTGTGTATATATATATGTGTGTATACTGTGTATGTGTGCATCTATACTGTGTATATATATGTGTGTATACTGTGTATGTGTGCATCTATACTGTGTGTATATATATGTGTGTATACTGTGTATGTGTGCATCTATACTGTATATATATGTATATATATGTATGTATACATGTATACTGTGTGTAATATGTGTATACTGTGTATGTGTCATCTATACTGTGTATATATATATGTGTATACTGTGTATGTGTGCATCTATGCTGTGTATATATATATATGTGTGTATACTGTGTATGTGTGCATCTATACTGTGTATATATATATATGTGTATACTGTGTATGTGTGCATCTATACTGTGTATATATATATGTGTGTATACTGTGTATGTGTGCATCTATACTGTGTATATATATATGTGTATACTGTGTATGTGTGCATCTATACTGTGTATATATATGTGTGTATACTGTGTATGTGTGCATCTATACTGTGTATATATATATATATGTGTATACTGTGTATGTGTGCATCTATACTGTGTATATATATATGTGTGTATACTGTGTATGTGTGCATCTATACTGTGTGTATATATATGTGTATACTGTGTATGTGTACATCTATACTGTGTATATATATATGTGTATACTGTGTATGTGTGCATCTATACTGTGTATATATATATGTGTATACTGTGTATGTGTGCATCTATACTGTGTGTATATATATATGTGTATACTGTGTATGTGTGCATCTATACTGTGTGTATATATATATGTGTATACTGTGTATGTGTGCATCTATACTGTGTATATATATATATATGTGTATACTGTGTATGTGTGCATCTATACTGTGTATATATATATATGTGTATACTGTGTATGTGTGCATCTATACTGTGTATATATATATATGTGTATACTGTGTATGTGTGCATCTATACTGTGTATATATATATATGTGTATACTGTGTATGTGTGCATCTATACTGTGTGTATATATATGTGTATACTGTGTATGTGTGCATCTATACTGTGTATATATATGTGTGTATACTGTGTATGTGTGCATCTATACTGTGTGTATATATATATGTGTATACTGTGTATGTGTGCATCTATACTGTGTATATATATGTGTATACTGTGTATGTGTGCATCTATACTGTATGTATATATATGTGTATACTGTGTATGTGTGCATCTATACTGTGTATATATATAGTGTGTATACTGTGTATGTGTGCATCTATACTGTGTATATATATATGTGTATACTGTGTATGTGTGCATCTATACTGTGTATATATATATGTGTGTATACTGTGTATGTGTGCATCTATACTGTGTATATATATATGTGTATACTGTGTATGTGTGCATCTATACTGTGTATATATATATGTGTATACTGTGTATGTGTGCATCTATACTGTGTGTATATATATATGTGTATACTGTGTATGTGTGCATCTATACTGTGTATATATATATGTGTGTATACTGTGTATGTGTGCATCTATACTGTGTGTATATATATGTGTATACTGTGTATGTGTGCATCTATACTGTGTATATATATATGTGTATACTGTGTATGTGTGCATCTATACTGTGTGTATATATATATGTGTATACTGTGTATGTGTGCATCTATACTGTGTAATATATATATGTGTATACTGTGTATGTGTGCATCTATACTGTGTATATATATGTGTGTATACTGTGTATGTGTGCATCTATACTGTGTATATATATATGTGTGTATACTGTGTATGTGTGCATCTATACTGTGTATATATATATATGTGTATACTGTGTATGTGTGCATCTATACTGTGTATATATATATGTGTATACTGTGTATGTGTGCATCTATACTGTGTATATATATATGTGTATACTGTGTATGTGTGCATCTATACTGTGTATATATATATGTGTATACTGTGTATGTGTGCATCTATACTGTGTATATATATATGTGTGTATACTGTGTATGTGTGCATCTATACTGTGTATATATATATGTGTATACTGTGTATGTGTGCATCTATACTGTGTATATATATATATGTATACTGTGTATGTGCATCTATACTGTGTAATATATATGTGTATACTGTGTATGTGTGCATCTATACTGTGTATATATATATATGTGTATACTGTGTATGTGTGCATCTATACTGTGTATATATATATGTGTGTATACTGTGTATGTGTGCATCTATACTGTGTATATATATATGTGTGTATACTGTGTATGTGTGCATCTATACTGTGTATATATATATATATGTGTATACTGTGTATGTGTGCATCTATACTGTGTATATATATATGTGTATACTGTGTATGTGTGCATCTATACTGTGTATATATATATGTGTATACTGTGTATGTGTGCATCTATACTGTGTATATATATATGTGTATACTGTGTATGTGTGCATCTATACTGTGTATATATATATATGTGTATACTGTGTATGTGTGCATCTATACTGTGTATATATATATGTGTATACTGTGTATGTGTGCATCTATACTGTGTGTATATATATGTGTATACTGTGTATGTGTGCATCTATACTGTGTGTATATATATGTGTATACTGTGTATGTGTGCATCTATACTGTGTATATATATATATGTGTATACTGTGTATGTGTGCATCTATACTGTGTATATATATATGTGTATACTGTGTATGTGTGCATCTATACTGTGTGTATATATATGTGTGTATACTGTGTATGTGTGCATCTATACTGTGTATATATATATATGTGTATACTGTGTATGTGTGCATCTATACTGTGTATATATATATGTGTGTATACTGTGTATGTGTGCATCTATACTGTGTGTATATATATGTGTATACTGTGTATGTGTGCATCTATACTGTGTGTATATATATGTGTATACTGTGTATGTGTGCATCTATACTGTGTATATATATATGTGTGTATACTGTGTATGTGTGCATCTATACTGTGTATATATATATGTGTGTATACTGTGTATGTGTGCATCTATACTGTGTATATATATATATGTGTATACTGTGTATGTGTGCATCTATACTGTGTATATATATATGTGTGTATACTGTGTATGTGTGCATCTATACTGTGTGTATATATATATGTGTATACTGTGTATGTGTGCATCTATACTGTGTATATATATATATGTGTATACTGTGTATGTGTGCATCTATACTGTGTATATATATATGTGTATACTGTGTATGTGTGCATCTATACTGTGTATATATATATATGTGTGTATACTGTGTATGTGTGCATCTATACTGTGTATATATATGTGTGTATACTGTGTATGTGTGCATCTATACTGTGTATATATATATATGTGTATACTGTGTATGTGTGCATCTATACTGTGTATATATATATGTGTATACTGTGTATGTGTGCATCTATACTGTGTATATATATATGTGTGTATACTGTGTATGTGTGCATCTATACTGTGTATATATATATGTGTGTATACTGTGTATGTGTGCATCTATACTGTGTATATATATATGTGTGTATACTGTGTATGTGTGCATCTATACTGTGTGTATATATATATATGTGTATACTGTGTATGTGTGCATCTATACTGTGTATATATATATATGTGTGTATACTGTGTATGTGTGCATCTATACTGTGTATATATATATGTGTATACTGTGTATGTGTGCATCTATACTGTGTATATATATATGTGTATACTGTGTATGTGTGCATCTATACTGTGTATATATATATGTGTGTATACTGTGTATGTGTGCATCTATACTGTGTATATATATATGTGTATACTGTGTATGTGTGCATCTATACTGTGTATATATATATGTGTATACTGTGTATGTGTGCATCTATACTGTGTATATATATATGTGTATACTGTGTATGTGTGCATCTATACTGTGTATATATATATATGTGTATACTGTGTATGTGTGCATCTATACTGTGTATATATATATGTGTATACTGTGTATGTGTGCATCTATACTGTGTATATATATATATGTGTATACTGTGTATGTGTGCATCTATACTGTGTATATATATATGTGTATACTGTGTATGTGTGCATCTATACTGTGTATATATATGTGTATACTGTGTATGTGTGCATCTATACTGTGTATATATATATATGTGTATACTGTGTATGTGTGCATCTATACTGTGTGTATATATATGTGTATACTGTGTATGTGTGCATCTATACTGTGTATATATATATAGTGTGTATACTGTGTATGTGTGCATCTATACTGTGTGTATATATATATGTGTATACTGTGTATGTGTGCATCTATACTGTGTATATATATATATGTGTATACTGTGTATGTGTGCATCTATACTGTGTATATATATATGTGTGTATACTGTGTATGTGTGCATCTATACTGTGTATATATATATATGTGTATACTGTGTATGTGTGCATCTATACTGTGTATATATATATGTGTATACTGTGTATGTGTGCATCTATACTGTGTATATATATATATGTGTATACTGTGTATGTGTGCATCTATACTGTGTGTATATATATATGTGTATACTGTGTATGTGTGCATCTATACTGTGTATATATATATATGTGTATACTGTGTATGTGTGCATCTATACTGTGTATATATATATATGTGTATACTGTGTATGTGTGCATCTATACTGTGTATATATATATGTGTATACTGTGTATGTGTGCATCTATACTGTGTATATATATATATGTGTATACTGTGTATGTGTGCATCTATACTGTGTATATATATATGTGTATACTGTGTATGTGTGCATCTATACTGTGTGTATATATATATATGTGTATACTGTGTATGTGTGCATCTATACTGTGTATATATATATGTGTATACTGTGTATGTGTGCATCTATACTGTGTATATATATATGTGTATACTGTGTATGTGTGCATCTATACTGTGTATATATATATGTGTGTATACTGTGTATGTGTGCATCTATACTGTGTATATATATATGTGTATACTGTGTATGTGTGCATCTATACTGTGTGTATATATATGTGTATACTGTGTATGTGTGCATCTATACTGTGTATATATATATGTGTATACTGTGTATGTGTGCATCTATACTGTGTATATATATATGTGTGTATACTGTGTATGTGTGCATCTATACTGTGTATATATATATATGTGTGTATACTGTGTATGTGTGCATCTATACTGTATGTATATATATATATGTGTATACTGTGTATGTGTGCATCTATACTGTGTATATATATATGTGTATACTGTGTATGTGTGCATCTATACTGTGTATATATATATGTGTATACTGTGTATGTGTGCATCTATACTGTGTATATATATATATGTGTATACTGTGTATGTGTGCATCTATACTGTGTATATATATATATGTGTATACTGTGTATGTGTGCATCTATACTGTGTGTATATATATGTGTATACTGTGTATGTGTGCATCTATACTGTGTATATATATATGTGTGTATACTGTGTATGTGTGCATCTATACTGTGTATATATATATATGTGTGTATACTGTGTATGTGTGCATCTATACTGTGTATATATATATGTGTATACTGTGTATGTGTGCATCTATACTGTGTATATATATATGTGTATACTGTGTATGTGTGCATCTATACTGTGTATATATATATGTGTGTATACTGTGTATGTGTGCATCTATACTGTGTATATATATATGTGTGTATACTGTGTATGTGTGCATCTATACTGTGTATATATGTATATATATGTGTATACTGTGTATGTGTGCATCTATACTGTGTATATATATATATGTGTATACTGTGTATGTGTGCATCTATACTGTGTGTATATATATGTGTATACTGTGTATGTGTGCATCTATACTGTGTATATATATATGTGTGTATACTGTGTATGTGTGCATCTATACTGTGTATATATATATATGTGTATACTGTGTATGTGTGCATCTATACTGTGTATATATATATATGTGTGTATACTGTGTATGTGTGCATCTATACTGTGTATATATATATGTATATGTGTGTATACTGTGTATGTGTGCATCTATACTGTGTGTATATATATGTGTGTATACTGTGTATGTGTGCATCTATACTGTGTATATATATATGTGTATACTGTGTATGTGTGCATCTATACTGTGTATATATATATGTGTATACTGTGTATGTGTGCATCTATACTGTGTATATATATATGTGTATACTGTGTATGTGTGCATCTATACTGTGTATATATATATATGTGTATACTGTGTATGTGTGCATCTATACTGTGTATATATATATATGTGTATACTGTGTATGTGTGCATCTATACTGTGTATATATATATGTGTGTATACTGTGTATGTGTGCATCTATACTGTGTGTATATATATGTGTATACTGTGTATGTGTGCATCTATACTGTGTATATATATATGTGTATACTGTGTATGTGTGCATCTATACTGTGTATATATATATATGTGTATACTGTGTATGTGTGCATCTATACTGTGTATATATATATGTGTATACTGTGTATGTGTGCATCTATACTGTGTATATATATATATGTGTATACTGTGTATGTGTGCATCTATACTGTGTATATATATATGTGTATACTGTGTATGTGTGCATCTATACTGTGTATATATATATATGTGTATACTGTGTATGTGTGCATCTATACTGTGTATATATATATGTGTATACTGTGTATGTGTGCATCTATACTGTGTATATATATATGTGTATACTGTGTATGTGTGCATCTATACTGTGTATATATATATGTGTATACTGTGTATGTGTGCATCTATACTGTGTATATATATATGTGTATACTGTGTATGTGTGCATCTATACTGTGTATATATATATATGTGTATACTGTGTATGTGTGCATCTATACTGTGTATATATATATGTGTATACTGTGTATGTGTGCATCTATACTGTGTATATATATATGTGTATACTGTGTATGTGTGCATCTATACTGTGTATATATATATATGTGTATACTGTGTATGTGTGCATCTATACTGTGTATATATATATGTGTATACTGTGTATGTGTGCATCTATACTGTGTTATATATATATGTGTATACTGTGTATGTGTGCATCTATACTGTGTATATATATATGTGTATACTGTGTATGTGTGCATCTATACTGTGTATATATATATATGTGTATACTGTGTATGTGTGCATCTATACTGTGTATATATATATGTGTATACTGTGTATGTGTGCATCTATACTGTGTATATATATATATATGTGTATACTGTGTATGTGTGCATCTATACTGTGTATATATATATGTGTATACTGTGTATGTGTGCATCTATACTGTGTGTATATATATATGTGTATACTGTGTATGTGTGCATCTATACTGTGTATATATATATGTGTATACTGTGTATGTGTGCATCTATACTGTGTATATATATATGTGTATACTGTGTATGTGTGCATCTATACTGTGTATATATATATATGTGTATACTGTGTATGTGTGCATCTATACTGTGTATATATATATGTGTGTATACTGTGTATGTGTGCATCTATACTGTGTATATATATATGTGTATACTGTGTATGTGTGCATCTATACTGTGTATATATATATGTGTATACTGTGTATGTGTGCATCTATACTGTGTATATATATATGTGTATACTGTGTATGTGTGCATCTATACTGTGTATATATATATGTGTATACTGTGTATGTGTGCATCTATACTGTGTATATATATATGTGTATACTGTGTATGTGTGCATCTATACTGTGTATATATATATGTGTATACTGTGTATGTGTGCATCTATACTGTGTATATATATAGTGTGTATACTGTGTATGTGTGCATCTATACTGTGTATATATATATATGTGTATACTGTGTATGTGTGCATCTATACTGTGTATATATATATGTGTATACTGTGTATGTGTGCATCTATACTGTGTATATATATGTGTGTATACTGTGTATGTGTGCATCTATACTGTGTATATATATGTGTGTATACTGTGTATGTGTGCATCTATACTGTGTATATATATATGTGTATACTGTGTATGTGTGCATCTATACTGTATAGTATATATATGTGTATACTGTGTATGTGTGCATCTATACTGTGTGTATATATATGTGTATACTGTGTATGTGTGCATCTATACTGTGTATATATATATGTGTATACTGTGTATGTGTGCATCTATACTGTGTATATATATGTGTGTATACTGTGTATGTGTGCATCTATACTGTGTATATATATATATATGTGTATACTGTGTATGTGTGCATCTATACTGTGTGTATATATATATGTGTATACTGTGTATGTGTGCATCTATACTGTGTATATATATATATTGTGTATACTGTGTATGTGTGCATCTATACTGTGTGTATATATATGTGTATACTGTGTATGTGTGCATCTATACTGTGTATATATATGTGTATACTGTGTATGTGTGCATCTATACTGTGTATATATATGTGTATACTGTGTATGTGTGCATCTATACTGTGTATATATATATGTGTATACTGTGTATGTGTGCATCTATACTGTGTGTATATATATGTGTATACTGTGTATGTGTGCATCTATACTGTGTGTATATATGTGTGTATACTGTGTATGTGTGCATCTATACTGTGTATATATATATGTGTATACTGTGTATGTGTGCATCTATGCTGTATGTAATATATATGTGTATACTGTGTATGTGTGCATCTATACTGTGTATATATATATGTGTATACTGTGTATGTGTGCATCTATACTGTGTGTATATATATATATGTGTATACTGTGTATGTGTGCATCTATACTGTGTGATATATATATATATGTGTATACTGTGTATGTGTGCATCTATGCTGTTGACATGTATGTAGCCATGCACGGTGTAGATGCGCATACAGTATACACTACGCTCTCTTACGGTATGGATCACACATCCTGTATCACACATATATATACACGGTATGGTCTTTGCAGCCACACAGTATACATACGGTATGGATGCTTACATACACAATGCTTCTATGTATACACGGTATGGATCACATACAGTATCACATATATATACACAGTATGAATACTTTTACATACCTGACTAATACACATATATATGCCATGCCTGGTATGGATGCACATGCCTGATATACATATATATATGCAGTATGAATGCGCACATACAGTATACACATATATATGTACAGTATGGATCTTTTGCATACACAGTAGCTACACACATACTCTCTGCTATACAGTATGGATGCACCTTCACACAGTATCTTGCATATATACACACGGTATGGATGCGCACATGCTGCAGTATGCACATGTATGCAGTGTGGTGCTTGCATGCCTGTGTACTACCTTCCTCTGCAGTATGGATGCTGCATACACAGTATGCACATGTA
>JAKVIS010004395.1:0-14174 GCA_033119425.1 Bufotes viridis
GCTCCAGTCAGAAGGGAGTGTTCACCACGGCGCGATCAAATGGATAAGGTAGGTTTTTGCATGGCCTATTACAATTAATAACTGTAGGCTATGTTTGGCAGGGAGTGTATGTTGCCACTCCTGCACCCTGCTACTGTCTTTATTGGGCTAATACAATGTCATCTATGTACTCTGTTCCAGGTTCACCAGAAAGTGCATCTCTAATATTGTTATGTAACTGTTATACATATAATTTTCCTGGTTCACCAGCAGATGGCAGCAAACACAGCAGAGCTATAGCTATATAGAATGGAACTCACCATTCCATTCCCCCCCTTTGGTCAGAAGTGGGCCAGTCCTGCTTGCTACCAGAAGGAGGTGGGCAGTTCTGGTGTGTGCTGATTGAGACTCCATTTTGGAGCTGCCAGGATTCTAACCTATTCTTTTGCTGAAGATAAGTCCGACTAAAAAGTGAAGTGCAGCTTAAAAAAGAAGCCAAGTTATCCAGTCAGCTTGTCAGTACAGCAGAGTGAGAGAAAGATATAGCAGATTTGAGTTTGCCTGCCAGTTTAATGCTAAAACCTGCTGGAACAAAGACAAAGCCTGTAAACTGTTTGAAAAAATGTTTATTCAAAGTAAAGCTGAACAGACAATTTCCAGATCCAGCTTCTACCAGTTCGAGTGCTTTTATTGAAGATAGCGATAAAAACTCACATGTATGCAGGACAATAATAGCAATGTGACGCGTTTCGGATCACCAGTAATATGGATCCTTCCTCATGACAATGCAACAAATACAAAAGTACTTTAAAAAGGCTCTGCACACCTGGGACCTTGATTGCATAGTCACATGACTTCAAACTTCCATCATCCTAACAGGCAGTGGCGTAACTACCGGGGAAGCAGGGGAAGCGGCTGCTTCGGGGCCCGCGCTGAAAAGGGGCCCGGCTCCCAGCAGCGTGTCAGTCAAGTTTCATTATTTAATACAGTTTTTCGCTGGCGACATTGGGGGCCCGGCCTGTCCATCATCATGCTTCCACGGTCTGTCTCTTTCTACCATCGCAATATAAACCCTCCCACATTCCTGTCAGGACGCTCTTCACCTTACTGCGAGCCACGCCTCTTCCCGCCTAAACCCGCTCCTCACCGCTCAGTCCCAATGGTCAGACAGGCTGTCAGTCTCCTGGCCCAGCCCCCTGTATTATGGCTCCACGGTGAGATGCTCTGCAGCAGGAGGGTATGAATAAGTGGTGAGATGCTCTGCAGCAGGAGGGGATGGCTGTTATGTGGTGAGGGGCTCTGCAGCGGGAGGGGGGTGCCTTCACTTGCTCTCCTCTGATTGGTGGATGTGTTGTGTTGTCCTTATCAATAGCAGGGCACTTCCTGATCGGACACACCGCAACTCTCTGCCCATTGCATAGCCCCACCCACCCAGTAAAGATGATTAACATGGAAGAGGAAGAAAGAAGAGGAACAGCAGGTAAGGACTGTATACTGCACTGTACCACTATATACCCCCTGTAAACTGCACCGTAGCGCTACATACCCCCTGTATACTGCACTGTACCGCTGTATACCCCCTGTATACTGCACTGTAGCGCTACATACCCCCTGTATACTGCACTGTACCGCTATATACCCCCGTATACTGCACTGTACCACTATATACCCCCGTATACTGCACTGTACCTCTATATACCCCTGTATACTGCACCGTAGCGCTACATACCCCCTGTATACTGCACTGTACCACTATATACCCCCTGTATACTGCACTGTAGCGCTACATACCCCCTGTATACTGCACTGTACCGCTATATACCCCCGTATACTGCACTGTACCACTATATACCCCCGTATACTGCACTGTACCTCTATATACCCCCTGTATACTGCACCATAGCGCTACATACCCCCTGTATAATGCACTGTACCGCTATATACCCCCTGTATACTGCACCGTAGCGCTACATACCCCCTGTATACTGCACTTTACCTCTATATACCCCCTGTATACTGCACCGTAGTGCTATATACAACCTGTATACTGCACTGTACCACTATATACCCCCTGTATACTGCACCGTAGCGCTACATACCCCCTGTATACTGCACTGTACCGCTTCATACCCCCTGTATACTGCACTGTACCGCTATATACCCCCTGTATACTGCACTGTAGCGCTACATACCACCCTGTATACTGCACTGTAGCGCTACATACCCCCTGTATACTGCACTGTACCGCTATATACCCCCTGTATACTGCACTGTACAGCTATATACCCCCTGTATACTGCACTGTAGCGCTACATACCCCCTGTATACTGCACTGTACCGCTATATACCCCCTGTATACTGCACTGTAGTGCTACATACCCCCTGTATACTGCACTGTACTGCTATATACCCCCGTATACTGCACTGTACCACTATATACCCCCGTATACTGCACTGTACCGCTATATACCCCCATATACTGCACTGTACCGCTATATACCCTCTGTATACTAAACTGTACCGCTATATAGCCCCTGTATACTGCACTGTACCACTATATACCCCCTGTATACTGCACTGTACTGTATGGAGGGGGGGGCCCATACAAAAATTTGCTGTGGGGCCCAGTCACTTCTAGCTACGCCCCTGCTAACAGGTGAGCAGAAACCTAACACCCTTTAGTGACATCACATATTTGGAGCACAAAAAAAAACAAAAAACAAAAAAAACACCAAAGAGTACATGCAAGAAAAGTGCACTACCAACCACTGTTCCCACGTGATTGGTAACTAAGGGGTGCTTTAAATGTGGACATCGGACCTGTATATGTTGCGAACATCTTTATGTGAAAACACATTTTTCTTCCTGCGCAGATGGCAGAGAATATGACATAAAGAGTTATATTAACTGTAATACCAAAAACGTCATATATGCTATCACCTGTGGGGAATGTAAAAAACAATATGTGGGTTATACTTCAAACCCGCTTAAAGTTCGTATAAGGAAACACTTGTCCGATATCCCACATTATCGCACCCGCAACATATCTGCCGCAAGTCTACACTTTGCGGTTATGCATGGTGGTGATTCCAGTTCTTTTAGGGCGCAGGGTATAGAGAGTTTTTTTTTACCCATTAGTGGGGGTGATATGAGGAGGAAACTGTTGAATAGGGAGTCTTTTTGGATGTTCGAATTAAAAACACGTGTTCCTGTAGGTTTGAATAAAAAATAGGACTCGATAGTCCAATACTAACAAATGGCATATCATGCAATATTAAGTTTTATCAGAGAAACTTTTTGTTTTTATTATGTGTACACCTGGATCATGTGCTTTGATTGTCGCACTTTTCTTGCATGTACTCTTTGGTGTTTTTTTTTTTTTTGTACTCCAAATATGTGATGTCACTAAAGGGTGTTAGGTTTCTGCTCACCTGTTAGGATGATGGAAGTTTGCAGTCATGTGACTATGCAATCAAGGTCCCAGGTGTGCAGAGCCTTGAGGAAGGATCCATATTACTGGTGATCCGAAACGCGTCACATTGCTATTATTGTCCTGCATACATGTGAGTTTTTATCGCTATCTTCAATAAAAGCACTCGAACTGGTAGAAGCTGGATCTGGAAATTGTCTGTTTTGCTAAGTGTTGACCACCACTTACCGAAGAAGTGGAGTTCTGGGCTCCCAGAGAGTGAGTAACAGGGTCGAGCTGCCTACAACCTTCTTTTTGTTTGTCAAAGTAAAGCTGCCATTGAACTTCATCTCAAGGTCTGGACTCAGAATCCCTCAATTATTCCCCCTATTATTTGCTTTGGAGCCAAAGCCTGGGGCCAAGCAGTATCCGGGTAGAAGCACCGTGACACATAGACGTTTAGGTCGCACTATACCACTCAGCATTCCTACTACACCTGGGACGCCTGATAGAGGCCCTGGGGTGAGGCGCCCGTTGCATGTACTATGCAGTGGCAGTATCTTCCTGGAGTTATTCACTCCTTTATAACCTTTGTCACTAATTAGTGTCAAGTGCAGCTACAGAGCTTCCACCAGTGAGAATTAGGTTTGCATCTTTTTCACCAGAAATTTCCAGCCAAAGTTAAAAAGGGGGCATAGTCTTCAGGGTGTGCTTTACCACAAATTGACAGGACTGCTGCAGATAGGAATGTTGTGAGTTGTAGTTTTTCCATAGATCTCTACATCGGTCTGACCAGGAATGAACCAAGCCTTTCTGCTGCTTGAGGAGAACTCTAGAAAGACAACCCTAAGGCTACATTCACATAATTGTAAATCCACAAAACACGATTACCGCCTGTGTGCATGCTGCATCGTGGTACAGACCATTCACTTCTGTGGGCCTCCGCATTTGTGCGGCCACAACACAAAATATAGGAAATGTCTTATACTTTGCCAGAACATGCGGACCACTGACCCATTTGAAGGAAATGGGTCCACACTGTGATGCGGCGCGCAAATGGCTGGGATCTATGTGTTGCAGATGTATGGTTTGCAGACTGCAAAACACTTAAGGTTATATGAATGTAGCATGAGACACAACCTGAAGAGCTGGCAATCCATCTGTCTACAGATGAGTAGGCAGGTGGTCGCCTAAGCACATCGACCGCTCACTCTTCAGGTTGTGTACTCTTCACCATAACTTAAGACATTGCTTACATTTAATTGGACGTACATTTTAAGGCTGTGTTTACACTGGCGAGTTTTCCGCGCGGGTGCAATGCGTGAGGTGAACACATTGCACCCGCACTGAATTTGGACCCATTCACTTCAATAGGGCTGTGTAAATGAGCTGTGATTTTCACGCATCACTTGTGCGTTGCGTGAAAATCGTAGCATGCTCTATATTGTGCGTTTTTCATGCAACGCAGGCGCCAGCAAGTGCGGATGCGGTGTGATTTTCCCGCATGGTTGCTAGGAGACTATCGGGATGGGGACCCGATCTTTATTATTTTCCCTTATAACATGGTTATAAGGGAAAATATTAGCTTTCTTAATACAGAATGCTAAGTAAATTAAAGGTGTAGAGGTTAAAAAAATAATAATAATAATAATACTAATTAAACTCAACTAATCCACTTGTTCGCGCAGCCCGACTTCGTTCTTCTTTCTTCAGGACCTGGCAGGAAAAGGACCTGTGTTGACATCACTGCGCTCATCACATTGTACATCACATGATCCATCACCATGGTGATGGACCATGTGATGGACTATTTGATGAGCACAGTGACGTCACCACAGGTCCTTTGACAGGTCCTGAAGAAAGAACAGGAGACAGGCAGCTACGCGATCAATTGGAGGAGGCGAGTCATTATTATTTTTTTTACCCTCAATTGACTGTTTACTTAGCATTCTGTATTAAAGAATGCTATTATTTTTCCCTTATATAACCATGTTAGAAGAGAAAATAATAAAATCAACACAACACCTAACCCAAACCCGAACTTCAGTGATGAAGTCTGAGTTCAGGTTTGGGTGCCAAACATGCCAATTTTTCTCATGCGCATGCAAAACGCAATAAAACGCTTTGCACTCGCGCTGAAAAATCAAGCATTTTCCCGCAATGCACCCGCATCTTTTTTCGCAACGACCGTGTGAACCCAGCCTAACTTAGGTAATGTGTCATCAGAAAATGTCCTAGTGTTTAAATCACTTTTGTACATTTAACATGCGTTAAATAATTTTTGGTGGTTATTTTTAATTTTCAATGTCACTATCTATATTTTAACAAAAAACATGAACTGAGCCTAATAATAGGAGCCCCTTCTAGGGCTGTACAGATCACATTACTGCAGTTATCTGCTTATCTGTCATTCCAATCCTGACTGTAATGATATCACCCCTGTGTATAGATAAGACAAGATCCACCACTTACAATAGGTGATTGTCAGATTGTCAGATTATCTATTCTTTACTTGTACAATCGCCTCTGTACAGGTCACAGAGCATGCCCAGAAAACTCTCCTGTAGAAGTCAATGCGGTCCCCTCCTGACCATTGGGTCTATGGACCATGGGGCTGCCATAAAGATATTTGTTTTAATGATTTCTAAATTCTTTTAAGAACAGCTCAGGCAAGATGTCCGCCCCCATAATCATGTTCAGGGAACAGAATAAATAAATCTGCAATTAAAACATTACATTAGATTAGAGAAAAAGAAGTATCACTATATGGTGATAACCGGCAGATAACCTCCTCCTCCTCCACCGCCATGTCCACCGCCTCCTCAACCTCCTAGTTCAAGATAGTTTTTAAGTTTTTTCTATTCTGTGTTATTTTAAGTTATTTCCCTATCCACATTTGTTTGCAGGGCAACTGTCCTGCACTTACCCCCATTTTGCTTCATTTTGCAGCCCTCTATCCCTTACTACGACTATTTTACAGCCATTTTAGTACAGCAAAGTTCAGGTCCCCATTGACTTCAATGGTCTCAAGTAGGTGTGAGCGGACCCGTGGATGTTCGGGTTCGCCAGGTTTGGCTGAACTTCGGGTCAAAGTTCAGGTTCGGGACCCGAACTTGACCCGAACTCGGACCCAAACTCGAACTTTGACCCAAAGTTCGGCCAAACCCGGCGAACCCGAACATCCACGGGTCCGCTCATCCCTACTTGAGACCATAGCGGGTCATGTTTGTTTCCCTCCGAGCTCATATATTCTTTATTCTAATCAGGAGCCGTGCTGGGAAGGCAGAAGAGTGCGGATTGCGCTCACAATGTCATACACAGCCAAGAAGCCTGAAAAACACATGAAGGGGAGTTCGCGTGACCATATTTTCGGTCAATGTCCAATTCGCATTTTTTCACAAGTCTGGATCGAATGTGGACCCATTAATTTCTATGGGACCACAAAAAAATGCTGACAACACACGGACAAAAAAATGCTGACAACACACGGATGTCATCTGTGTGGCCGAGCCGCAAATTATAGAACATGTTCTGTTTTTGTCCGTTTTGCAGACAAGAATAGGCATTTTTGTCAGTGGGTCCCATGAAAAGTGCAGAATCCACACTGACCACATCTGTATTTTGCAGATCCACAATTTGCGGACTGCAAAACAGATCCAGTCATGTAAATGCCCCCTAAAGGGGTTTTCTGAGATTCTGATGTTTTTGAGCTATGCTCAGGTTAGGTCATCATTATCAGATTGGTGGGGTCTGACACCTGGGTCCCCTGTCTGAGGTGGCTGTAGCAATCCAGTGAGTGCCACGGTCTCCTCACAGCGTACTGTGGCAGTGGAGCTGCCAGAAGGCCATAGGAAGGCCATTGAAGTGGCATACCTCACCCAGAGCAAGCTGGGTGAGAACAAGAAAGGTTGGGAAAATTAGTTTTTTCCCACTGTCTGGAGCAGTCAGGCTGGTAATGGGGGATAATTATCAGCCAGCTGAGGAGCTTGGATAAATCGTGGCTGAGCTCCTCAATCAGGGCTCCCAGTCTGGGAAAGGAGCAGGCTGTGTCAAGGCCTGTGGGAGCCGGGACCCTCTAACCCTGTGTGTAGGGTAAGCACTGGTGATGTGTCTTGGGGAGCTGGGTGGTAGACCCAGATCCTGATAGAAAGGGAAAGACTGTTTAGTCAGTGGCCAGACGGCCGAGGATTTATTTTTATGATTTTGTTGTACTGCTGTGATGACAATAAAGCTGGTCGTGGCCAGTTTGCACTTGAATCTACAGTGGTGGAGCGGCTTCTTGATGTGCTCCAACCGTCTAAGGTGATTAGACGGCGATCTGGAAGAGCTAAATGACCCCGAGTTGTTACAGTACCCAGAATGGGCCTGTTCTGTGCCTAGGCCACGGGAGCGATGAACTTGACGTCACTGGCCTAGGAAGAGGTTGCAGCGCTCCGGCCTCTTCAGACAGCCAGTTGTCGGACCCCTGCTAATCTGATATCGATGACATATCCTTAGGATAGCTCATCAATACCAAAATGTCAGAGAACCCCTGTAACAAACAGTGCACCACTACCCATGATATCCTGAAATAAGTCCAGACAATTAATAATCAGCTAAAATCATTATGATTATATGTCTTGTAATCAGCACATCATCTGCATAATCTCACCTGTAGTGATAGCTGCAATTTGCAGATGAGATTATACACTGCAGACCTCTGGGCATACATGGCACATTATTCCTCCCCAGGGTCTGAGTCAGACTTGGGAGGGCCCGGAGTCAGGTGGCGGCGGTGGTGCTCACAGGAGGGTAGACTTCTGGTGGTGCGGACGGGCCAGTAGTCACAGCACTCCTGCTTCCTTGTTGGCACTGCTGGAGTGTGTGTAACCGAGCAGATTGGTGGAGTAGTAGTTCCCGCTTATGGCTACTCCACCAATCAGCTTCACACTGCAGGCAGAGTTACCACTTTCATATCTCCCAAAGGGAGGACATCACACCTAGGACAGTGGGTGATAATGCAATACCCAGAATGGGTAAAACTGAGTACAACCCTCACATTTTTATAAATATTTTATTCTATCTTTTCATGGGACAACACTGAAGATCTGACACTTTGATACAATGTACAGTAGTCAGTGTGCAGCTTGTATAACAGTGTAAATTTGCTGTGCCCTCAAAATAACACACAGCCATTAATGGCTAAACCTCTGGAAACAAAAGTGAGTACACCCCTAAGTGGAAATGACCAAATTGTGCCCAATTAGCCATTTTCCTCTCCGGTGTCATGTGACTCGTTAGTGTTACAAGGTCTCGGGTGTGAATGAGGAGCGGGTGTGTTAAATTTGATGTCATCGCTCTCACACTCTCTCATACCGGTCACTGGAAGTTCCACATGGCACCTCATGGCAAAGAACTCTGAGGATCTGAAAAAATGAATTGTTGCTCTACATAAAGATGGCCTAGGCTATAAGAAGATTGCCAGCACCCTGAAACTGAGCTGCAGCACGATGGCCAAGACTATACAGTGATTTAACAAGACAGGTTCCACTCAGAACAGCCCTCACCATGGTCGACCAAAGAAGAGGAGCGCACGTCCTCAGTGTCATAATCAGAGGCTGTCTTTTCAAAAAAGATGTATGAGTGCTGCAAGCAATGCTACAGAGGTTAAAGGGGTGGGGGGTCAGCCTGTCAGTGCTCAGACCATACGCCCCACATTGCATGAAACTAGTTTGCATGGCTGTCGTCCCAAAAAGAAATCTCTTCTAAAGATGATACACAAAAATCCCTGCAGACAGTTTGCTGAAGACAAGCAGATTAAGGACATGGATTACTGGATCCATGTCCTGTGGTCTGATGAGACCAAGATAAACTTATCTGGTTCTGATGTTGATCCACGCATTGCGTGGATCATCATCTGAACCAAATAAGTTTATCTTGGTCTCATCAGACCACAGGACATGGTTCCAGTAATCCATGTCCTTTATCTGCTTGTCTTTAGCAAACTGTCTGCAGGGTTTTTTGTGTATCATCTTTAGAAGAGATTTCTTTTTGGGACGACAGCCATGCAAACTAGTTTGATGCAATGTGGGGCGTATGGTCTGAGCACTGACAGGCTGACCCCCCACCCCTTTAACCTCTGCAGCAATGCTGGCAGCACTCATACATCTATTTTGAAAAGAAAGCCTCTGGATATGACACTGAGGACGTGCGCTCCTCTTCTTTGGTCGACCGCGGTGAGGGGTGTTCTGAGTGGAACCTGTCTTGTTAAATCACTGTATAGTCTTGGCCATCGTGCTGCAGCTCAGTTTCAGGGTGCTGGCAATCTTCTTATAGCCTAGGCCATCTTTATGTAGAGCAACAATTCATTTTTTCAGATCCTCAGAGTTCTTTGCCATGAGGTGCCATGTGGAACTTCCAGTGACCAGTATGAGAGAGTGTGAGAGCGATAACATCAAATTTAACACATCCGCTCCTCATTCACACCTGAGACCTTGTAACACTAACGAGTCACATGACACCGGGGAGGGAAAACGGCTAATTGGGCACAATTTGGTCATTTCCACTTAGGGGTGTACTCACTTTTGTTTCCAGAGGTTTAGCCATTAATGGCTGTGTGTTATTTTGAGGGCACAGCAAATTTACACTGTTATACAAGCTGCACACTGACTACTGTACATTGTATCAAAGTGTCAGATCTTCAGTGTTGTCCCATGAAAAGATAGAATAAAATATTTATAAAAATGTGAGGGTTGTACTCAGTTTTACCCATTCTGGGTATTGTATTATCACCCACTGTCCTAGGTGTGATGTCCTCCCTTTGGGAGATATGAAAGTGGTAATTCTGCCTGCAGTGTGAAGCTGATTGGTGGAGCAGCCATGAGCGGGAACTACTACTCCACCAATCTGCTCGGTTACACACACTCCAGCAGTGCCAACAAGGAAGCAGGAGTGCTGTGACTACTGGCCCGTCCGCACCACCAGAAGTTTACCCTCCTGTTAGCACCACCGCCGCCATCTGACTCCGGGCCCTCCCAAGTCTGACTCAGACCCCGGGGGAGGAATAATGTGCCATGTATGCCCAGAGGTCTGCAGTGTATAATCTCATCTGCAAATTGCAGCTATCACTACAGGTGAGATTATGCAGATGATGTGCTGATTACAAGACATATAATCATAATGATTTTAGCTGATTATTAATTGTCTGGACTTATTTCAGGATATCATGGGTAGTGGTGCACTGCTTGTTACAGGGGTTCTCTGACATTTTGGTATTGATGAGCTATCCTAAGGATATGTCATCAATATCAGATTAGCAGGGGTCCGACAACTGGCTGTCTGAAGAGGCTGGAGCGCTGCAACCTCTTCCTAGGCCAGTGACGTCAAGTTCATCGGTCCCGTGGCCTAGGCACAGAACAGGCCCATTCTGGGTACTGTAACAACTCGGGGTCATTTAGCTCTTCCAGATCGCCGTCTAATCACCTTAGACGGTTGGCACACATCAAGAAGCCGCTCCACCACTGTAGATTCAGGTGCAAACTGGCCACGACCAGCATTATTGTCATCACAGCAGTACAACAAAATCATAAAAATAAATCCTCGGCCGTCTGGCCACTGACTAAACAGTCTTTCCCTCTCTATCAGGATCTGGGTCTACCACCCAGCTCCCCAAGACACATCACCAGTGCTTACCCTACACACAGGGTTAGAGGGTCCCGGCTCCCACAGGCCTTGACACAGCCTGCTCCTTTCCCAGACTGGGAGCCCTGATTGAGGAGCTCAGCCACGATTTATCCAAGCTCCTCAGCTGGCTGATAATTATCCCCCATTACCAGCCTGTCTGCTGCAGACAGTGGGAAAAAACTAATTTTCCCAACCTTTCTTGTTCTCACCCAGCTTGCTCTGGGTGAGATATGCCACTTCAATGGCCTTCCTATGGACATCTGGCAGCTCCACTGCCACAGTACGCTGTGAGGAGACCGTGGCACTCACTGGATTGCTACAGCCATCTCAGACAGGGGACCTAGGTGTCAGACCCCACCAATCTGATAATGATGACCTAACCTGAGCATAGCTCAAAAACACCAGAATCTCAGAAAACCCCTTTAGGGGGCATTTACATGACTAGATCTGTTTTGCAGTCCGCAAATTGTGGATCTGCAAAATACAGATGTGGTCCGTGTGGATTCTGCAATTTTCATGGGACCCACTGACAAAAATGCCTATTCTTGTCTGCAAAACGGACAAAAACAGACATCCGTGTGTTGTCAGCATTTTTTTGTGGTCCCATAGAAATTAATGGGTTCACATTCGATCCAGACTTGTGAAAAAATGCGAATTGGACATTGACCGAAAATATGGTCATGCGAACTCCCCTTGATGTGTTTTTCAGGCTTCTTGGCTGTGTATGACATTGTGAGCGCAATCTGCACTCTTCTGCCTTCCCAGCACGGCTCCTGATTAGAATAAAGAATATTTGAGCTCGGAGGGAAACAAACATGACCCGCTATGGTCTCAAGTAGGGATGAGCGGACCCGTGGATGTTCCGGGTTTGGCCGAACTTTGGGTCAAAGTTCGAGTTTGGGTCCGAGTTCGGGTCCCGAACCTGAACTTTGACCCGAAGTTCAGCCAAACCTGGCGAACCCGAACATCCACGGGTCCGCTCATACCTACTTGAAACCATCGAAGTCAATGGGGACCTGAACTTTGCTGTACTAAAATGGCTGTAAAATAGTCATAGTAAGGGATAGAGGGCTGCAAAATGAAGCAAAATGGGGGTAAGTGCAGGACAGTTGCCCTGCAAACAAATGTGGATAGGGAAATAACTTAAAATAACACAGAATAGAAAAAAATTAAAAACTATAATCTTGAACTAGGAGGTTGAGGAGGCGGTGGACATGGCGGTGGAGGAGGAAAAGGTTATCTGCCGGTTATCACCATATAGTGATACTTCTCCTTTATCTCTAATCTAATGTAATGTTTTAATTGCAGATTTATTTATTCTGTTCCCTGAACATGATTATGGGGGCGGACATCTTGCCTGAGCTGTTCTTAAAAGAATTTAGAAATCATTAAAACAAATATCTTTATGGCAGCCCCATGGTCCATAGACCCAATGGTCAGGAGGGGACCGCATTGACTTCTACAGGAGAGTTTTCTGGGCATGCTCTGTGACCTGTACAGAGGCGATTGTTCAAGAAAAGAATAGATAAGCTCTGACAATCACCTATTGTAAGTGGTGGATCTTGTCTTATCTATACACAGGGGTGATATCATTACAGCCAGGATTGGAATGACAGATAAGCAGATAACTGCAGTAATGTGATCTGTACAGCCCTAGAAGTGGCTCCTATTATTAGGCTCAGTTCATGTTTTTTGTTAAAATATAGATAGTGACATTGAAAATTAAAAATAACCACCAAAAATTATTTAACGCATGTTAAACGTACAAAAGTGATTTAAACAGTAGGTCATTTTCTGTCACATTACATAAGTTAGGCTGGGTTCACACGGTCGTTGCGAAAAAAGATGCGGGTGCATTGCGGGAAAATGCTCGATTTTTCAGCGCGAGTGCAAAGCGTTTTATTGCGTTTTGCACGCGCATGAGAAAAATTGGCATGTTTGGCACCCAAACCTGAACTCAGACTTCATCACTGAAGTTCGGGTTTGGGTTAGGTGTTGTGTTGATTTTATTATTTTCCCTTATAACATGGTTATATAAGGGAAAAATAATAGCATTCTTTAATACAGAATGCTTAGTAAACGGTCAATTGAGGGTTAAAAAAATAATAATGACTCGCCTCCTCCAATTGATCTCGTAGCTGCCTGTCTCCTGTTCTTTCTTCAGGACCTGTCAAAGGACCTGTGGTGACGTCACTGTGCTCATCAAATAGTCCATCACATGGTCCATCACCATGGTGATGGATCATGTGATGTACAATGTGATGAGCGCAGTGATGTCAACACAGGTCCTTTTCCTGCCAGGTCCTGAAGAAAGAAGAACGAAGTCAGGCTGCGCGAACAAGTGGATTAGGTGAGTTTAAATAGTATTATTATTTATTTTTTTTTAACCTCTACACCATTAATTTACTTAGCATTCTGTATTAAGAAAGCTATTATTTTCCCTTATAACCATGTTATAAGGGAAAATAATAAAGATCGGGTCCCCATCCTGATAGTCTCCTAGCAACCATGCGGGAAAATCACACTGCATCCGCACTTGCTATGGGGCCTGCGTTGCATGAAAAACGCACAATATAGAGCATGCTACGATTTTCACGCAACGCACAAGTGATGCGTGAAAATCACAGCTCATTTACACAGCCCTATTGAAGTGAATGGGTCCGAATTCAGTGCGGGTGCAATGTATTCACCTCACGCATTGCACCCGCGCGGAAAACTCGCCCGTGTAAACACAGCCTTAAAATGTACGTCCAATTAAATGTAAGCAATGTCTTAAGTTATGGTGAAGAGTAAGACACAACCTGAAGAGTGAGCGGTCGATGTGCTTAGGCAACCACCTGCCTACTCATCTGTAGACAGATGGATTGCCAGCTCTTCAGGTTGTGTCTCATGTTCCATTCATATAACCTTAAGTGTTTTGCAGTCTGCAAACCATACATCTGCAACACATAGATCCCAGCCATTTGCGCGCCGCATCACAGTGTGGACCCATTTCCTTCAAATGGGTCAGTGGTCCGCATGTTCTGGCAAAGTATAGGACATTTCCTATCTTTTGTGTTGTGGCCGCACAAATGCGGAGGCCCACAGAAGTGAATGGTCTGTACCACGATGCAGCATGCACACA
>JAKVIS010004396.1:0-14133 GCA_033119425.1 Bufotes viridis
CATCACATGGTCCAATCACATGGTCCATCTTACCATGGTGATGGACCATGTGATTGGACCATGTGATGTGACGTCATCACAGGTCCTTTAGATCTTAGCTGATGCTGGAAAGAGAAGACAGATCGCAACTACGCGATCAAGTGGCTAAGGTAAGTTAACTTTTATTATTTTTAACCCTTCCTCTTCATTTCACTATGCATTCTTTATTAAGAATGCTATTATTTCCCTTATAACCATGTTATAAGGAAAATAATCAATTCTCCAGAAGACCCGAAACCGGACTTCAGTGATGAAGTCCGGCTCGGGTTGGGTACCAAACATTGCGATTTTTCTCACGCGCTGCAAACGCGCTACAAACGCTTGCACACGCGCTGGAAAAACTCATATTCCCGCAACGCACCCGCCTCTTATCCGGCTAAAGAGGCCTTAGGGGCCAGCTGTTCCATTCTGCAAATACGCAATGCACACGGATGTCATCCGTATTTTTTGCGGACCGCAAAAGCATACGGTCGTGTGCATGAGGCCTTAGTCTGGACAATCATGGATAGGGTTCAGTGTGATATGCATTACTTATCTGCATCCTCATAGATTATTATTCCAGTAGATCTACCACTATGAGGCTTTAAATTATGGAATTTTTTATTAGCATTTTGAGCTTTTGTATTTTTTTTATTTTAGTTTTTTATTATGTTTATATTTTTGTATTTTATTTGAGTGATTTTATAAAGTATACATTGGGAATAAATTATTTACACAAGATAACGTATCTGATAGATTCTGTGCAGAACTTGATAATTGAGTGCCCTCCAAAAAATATATATTTCTTATACTTTCAAACTTCCGTTGTTAGTTCCAGTATTGGGATCCAGCAGAAGATTTCAATACTGGAATTAAACGGATCTGTTTTGATTTTGCACATCAGGAGGCCTCCATTCCGTTAGGATGCGGTTGTGTGAAATCAAAACGGAAAAAAAAGGATCCGTCATGAAATACATCGAAAGTCAATGGGTCCGGTTTTTTACGCTCCTGAAAAAAAGGATCAATCACCAATGACTTAGGCCTCTTTCACATGGTCGTAGGTGTGACGTCCCCATGCACGGGCAACGACCGTGGGGCAGCCGCAGCGGATTGCGGACCCATTCACTTGAATGGGTCCACGATCTGCTTGTTCCACAAAAAGATAGGACATGTTCTATTTTTTTACGGGACGGAAGCACGGAACAGAACCCCTACGGAAGCACTCTATAGTGCTTCCATAGTGTTGCGTTCCGTCATTCCGTTCCGCATCTCCGGATTTCCGGACCCATTGAAATGAATGGGTCCTCATCCGTGATGCGGAATGGCCACGGAATGGTGCCCATGTATTGCGGATCCGCAAATGCGGTCCGCAATATGGTCACGTGACACCTACGGCCATGTGAAAGAGGCCTTACATTGTTTTCAGCATCCGTTTTTTTCTGTTTTTATGACCGGACACAAAACTGCGGCTTGCAGGGGTTTTGTGTTCGGTCACAAAATAGAATGCCGCTGGAATGGAAGACATCCCGATTCATCTTGAACAGATCTCTTTCCATTCAGAATTCATGAGGACTAAACGGAAATGTTTTTTTCCGGTATTGAGATCCGCTGCTGGATGTCAATACCGAAAAAAAACAACGCAAAACACGGCACGTTTGTGTGCAAGAGGCCTTATTGTGAGCCAAAACCAGTGGCCTACACAAAGATAAGGTATAATGGGAAGATTTCCTCCTGTTCTGTGTCCCAGCTATTGTAGTAAACCTACCCTTTGTATATTAAGATCTCGCCTAGAAAAAAACCCGTAATATATCTTCTCCTTCTGACAGCAGACAGGTAGTAAAGTGATGCAGTAGTTCAAATCTCCTCATCCTGTGTCCTGTGTCAGTGAATAAAGCTATCAGTGAAGGGCTATGCAGAGCTTTACGCTGGGTTCACACTTGACCGTATTTGATACGCGCATAAAACGAGCGTATTACAGTGCGTTTTGGAAATAGGAAACGTCATACGTGCGTTGGTGACTCTGGAGACCAATTAAAAAAAGGCATATCTACACTTAACACGCGTAAAACGCGCGTTTTACGCGCATTCCCATTGAAGTCTATGGGTGCAAACGCGCGACAAAACGCCCCAAAGAAGCTCAAGAACTTTTTTGAGCGTAGGGCGTTTTACAGCGCGTTCAAACGCGCTGTAAAACGCTCAAGTGAGAACCAGGGCCATAGGGAAGCATTGGTTTTCATGTGTTGAGTGTAAAACGCTCAGGTGTGAACTGAGGGTTAAGGCTACATGCACACGACAGTTGTTTTTTGCTGTCCACAAATCGGGATCCGCAAAATAACCTGATGGTCCATCAGTTTTTTGGGGAGGATTCCTTTGTTTTCACAGATCCCTTGTAATAAATGCCTATCCTCGTCCGCAAATGAGAAAAAAGTAGGACATGCACTACTTTTTTTTGATGAAGGGAAACACGAACAACAGACCCGGAAGACAAACTGATGAACTGTCAGCATTTTTTTGCTGACCCATTGAAATGAATGGATTCCTATCCTATCTGCAAAAAAAACTGAAACAGAAGCCAAGAAAAACAACTGTCGTGTGCATGTAGCCTTAGTGAACGGATCTGGCACATGTGCGCTCCAGCCTATACATCTTTCAGTGTGACCTTAATGGAATCCATACAGCAGTACGTTGCTAACGTATCAGTGTTGTACGTGTGCATGAATTCCAAAGGGCTGTAGACATCTGAACTTCAGGTGCCTATATCGCTAGGACCATGGCATAGAAGGGGTTATGTCTACAGTTTAAAGCAGACTGTCAGCTGTATGTTACAGCTGACAGCAGAGGTCGCACTACATTATTTCCAGAAGAGTAAAAATACTCCTATTAACAATTTTGAGGAGTATTTTTAGCTGAGGAGGAGTACGAATTTTGCGGTAATTCATATATATAATGCATGGGTCCACATAACGTTATGAGGCTGATATTTCTGCAGGGAAACCATTGCTAGTCTCCCGTGCAGAAATAAATGTAGACAATTTTACATTTATCCAACATCATACACTAAACATAAGACCACTGCTGTAATACAGTGCGCCCACCTGAAGCTGCCATAGTCAGCGTCCACCTGAGGCCGCCATACACCTCGCCCACCTGATACTGCCATACACAGCGCCAACATGACGCTGCCATACATATCGCCCACCTGTCGCTGTCATACACAGCGCCCACCTGATGCTGCCATACACAGCAACCACCTGATGCTGCCATACACCTCGCCCAACTGATGCTGCCATACACCTCGCCCACCTGATGCTGCCATACACAGCGCCCACCTGATGCAGCCATACACAGTGCCCACCTGACACTACTATATACAATTAGGTCCATATATATTTGGACACTGACACAAATTTTGTTTTTATTACCTGTTTACCAAAACATATTCAAATTATAGTTATATAATGGACATGAAGTCCAGACTTTTAGCTTTAATTTGATGGTATCCACATTAAAATTGGATAAATGGTTTAGGAGTTTCAGCTTCTTTACATGTGGCACCCTGTTTTTAAAGGGACCAAAAGTAATTGGGCAATTGACTCAAAGGCTGTTTCATGGGCAGGTGTGGGCAATTCCTTCATTATTTCATTCTCAATTAAGCAGATAAAAGGCCTGGGGTTGATTTGAGGGGTGGTGCTTGCATTTTGAAGATTTTGCTTTGAAGTAAACATGCGGTTAAAGGAGCTCTCCATGCAGGTGAAACAAACCATCCTTCATCTGCGAAAACAGAAAAAACCTATCCGAGAAATTGCTTCACTATTAGGAGTGGCAAAATCTACCGTTTGGTACATCCGGAGAAAGAAAGAAAGGAAAGAAGGAAAGAAAGAAAGGAAAGAAGGAAAGAAAGAAAGGAAAGAAAGAAAGGAAAGAAAGAAAGGAAAGAAAGAAAGAAAGAAAGGAAAGAAAGAAAGAAAGAAAGAAAGGAAAGAAAGAAAGAAAGAAAGAAAGAAAGAAAGAAAGAAAGAAAGACCTGAACACCCACAGAAGACAACAGTGGTGGATGATCGCAGAATAATTTCCATGGTGAAGAGAATCCCCTTCACAACAGCCAACCAGGTGAACAACACTCTGCAGGATATAGGCGTATCAATATCCAAATCTACCATAAAGAGAAGACTGCATGAAAGGAAATCCAGAGGGTTCACTGCACGGTGCAAGCCACTCATAGGCCTCAAGAATAAGAAGGTGAGATTGGACTTTGCTAAAAAAAAAAAATCTTAAAAAACCAGTACACTTCTGGAAGAACATTCTTTGGACAGATGAAACCAAGATCAACTGCTACCAGAATGATGGAAAGAAAAAAGTATGGCGAAGGCACGGTACAGCTCATGATCCAAAGCATAGCACATCATTTGTAGGACACGGCGGAGGCAGTGTGATGGCTTGGGCATGCATATTGATGATGTGACACAGGACAGAAGCAGCCGGGTGAATTCTGGGGTTTTCTAGAGACATACCGTGCGCTCAAATCCAGCCAAACTGATTGGTCGGGCGTTTCATAATACAGATGGACAATGACCCAAAACATAAAGCCAAAGCAACCCAGGAGTTTATTAACCACCTCCCGACCGCCTAATGCACGGATGCCTCCTGCAGGCGGCCAGGATGTTCCTCCTTGACGCTGGCCAGCACGTCATCTCGCGAGAGGCAAGATTTCCTGTGAGCGCGATCGAGTCTGGAGGAAGTTTAACTACAGCCTGCCAGAGCTGATCGTGCGTAGTACTTGTAAATCGCATATCAGACGCTGTTTTGTTAACAGCATCTGATATGCCTGCTGCCTGCTCCTCTGGTGGTCCCCAGAAGAAACATATGTAAGTGCACCAATCACCACACAGACCCCCGCCCCCCATCCAAACCCCACCCCACCCCCATCACTGATTAACCCCTGATCCCCCATGTCACCCCCTGTCACCCCCTGTCACCCCCGTCACTAATCACCCCGTGTAAGGCTCATTCAGACGTCCGTATGTGTTTTGCGGATCTGCGGATCTGCAAAGCACGGACACCGGCAATGTGCTTTCCGCATTTTGCGGATCCGCACATTGCCAGAACTATATAGAAAATGCCTTTTCGTGTCTGGACTAGAATCAGACATGCTCTATCTTTTGCGGAGCTGCAGCCTGATGTTTAGGGGCCGAAACCCGGAAGTTCACGGCCGCAGCTCAGCAAATGCTGATGCGGGGAGAACATAGTGTGCTCTCCGCATCACCGCCGGCCCCATTCACACTAAATGGGTCCGCATCTATTCCGCAGAATTGTGGAATAGATGCAGACATTTTTGCCATTTTTGCCTTGGGGCCTTACTTCGCAAGCACTCCTATGTCCTTTCCCCTCTTTTTTTATTGCATATTTTTTAGCAGAGATTTTTCATCCACATTGATCGATGCGAATGAAGAAATCTGTGCCTTTCATTTTTTCTTTCAGCCCAGAGGCTGAACGGAAAAAAAAATCTCATTACCCGTATACTCAATATAAGGAGAATAGCAAAAACTCCTTATTCTGGCCATACGGGTAATGATTGCGGAGACCCTCAAAAGCCAGGGCAGTACAAACACCTCACATGTGACCCCATTTTAGAAAGTAGACATCCCAAGGTATTCCGTGAGGGGCATGGCGAGTTCATAGAAGATTTATTTTTTTTGGCACAAGTTAGCGGAAATTGTTTTTTCTTTCTCTTTCTTACAAAATCTCATATTCCACTAACTTGTGACAAAAATAAAATTTTACATGAACTTCACCATACCTCTCACGGAATACTTGGGAGTCTTCTTCAAAATGGGGTCACATGTGGTATTATATTGCCCTGGCCTTTAGGGGCCCCTAATGCGTGAGAAGAAGTCTGGAATCCAAATGCGTAAAGAGTGTCACTCATGTGGTATCGCTGTACTCAGGAGGTAGGACAATGTGTTTGGGGTGTATTTTTACATATACCCATAGTTAGTGAGAGAAATATCTCTGTAAATTGACAACTTTGTATAAAAAATTTTAAAAAGTTTACAGAGATATTTCTCACACACAGTATGGGTATATATAAAAATACACCCCAAAACACATCGCCCTACTTCTCCTGAGTTCGGCGATACCACACGAATGACACTTTTTTGCAGCCAAGATGCGCAAAGGGGCCCAAATTCCAATGAGTACCTTTAGGATTTCACAGGCCATTTTTACGCATTTGGATTCTCACGCTTTAGGGCCCCTAAAATGCCAGGACAGTAAAAATACCACACAAGTGACCCCATTTTAGAAAGAAGACACCCCAAAGTATTCCGTGAGGGGCATAGCGATTTCATAGAAGATAGTTTTTTTTGGCACAAGTTAGCGGAAATTTACTTTTTTTTTTTTCTTACAAAGTCTCATATTCCACTAATTGTGACAAAAAATAAAATTTTACATGACTACTCTGTCTGTGGATGGATAACTGGCTTAGGTTTTCCCCGTCACATCCTTAAAGCTTGTAAAAAAGCGGGATCTTGACATAGGGGCCACTCAATAGGGTAGATTTGGTGATCTCTGTAATGAGACAACCCTTTTATCCCATTTATTTTGCATATTATGGAAAAGGATCTAGGAATTTTAATAAACGGCAAACTAAGCTGCAAAAACTAGTGTTAGGCAGCTGCTGCCAAGGCCAATAAGATAATGGGTTGCATCAAAAGGGGCATAGATGCCCGTGATGAGATCATAGTCCTACCACTTTGCAAATCGCTATTCAGACCACACATGGAGTACTGTGTACAGTTCTGGGCTCCTGTGAAGAAGGCAGACATAGCAGAGCTGGAGAGGGTTCAGAGGAGGGCAACTAAAGTAATAACTGGAATGGGGGACTGCAGTACCCTGAAAGGTTATCAAAATTAGGGTTATTCACTTCAGAAAAAAAGACGACTGAGGGGAGATCTAATAACTATGTATAAATATATCAGGGGTCAGTACAGAGATCTCTCCCATCATCTATTTATCCCCAGGACTGTGACTGTGACGAGGGAACATCCTCTGCGTCTGGAGGAAAGAAGGTTTGTACACAAACATAGAAAAGGATTCTTCACTGGTAAGAGCAGTGAGACTATGGAACTCTCTGCCTGAGGAGGTGGTGATGGTGAGTACAATAAAGGAATTCAAGAGGGGCCTGGATGTATTTCTGGAGTGTAATAATATTACAAGCTACAGCTACTAGAGAGGGGTCGTTGATCCAGGGAGTTATTATGATTGCCTGATTGGAGTCAGGAAGGAATTTTTTATTCCCTTTAAGTGGGGAAAATTGGCTTCTACCTCACAGTTTTTTTTGCCTTCCTCTGGATCAGCTAGCAGGATGAGAGGCTGAACTGGACGGACAGATGTCTTTTTCCGGCCTTATGCACTATGTTATCTGATCTGAACCCAGTAGAGCATTTCACTTGTTAAAGACTAAACGTCAGACAGAAAGGCCACAAACAAACAGCAACTGAAAACCGCTGCAGTAAAGGCCTGGACGAGCATTAAAGAGGAGGAAACAGCGTCTGGTGACGTCCATGAATTCAAGACTTTAGGCCAGTGGTGGCGAACCTATGGCACGGGTGACCGAGGCGGCACTCAGAGCCCTCTCTGTGGGTACCCATCCCCTGGAAAAAGTCTATGGTGTACCAATATGCCTTAGACTTTTCCTGCCATTCATCAGCGCAGGGAGCACTACGAACAGCACAGGCAGGCAAGTGGGCTTTGGGTTGCAGTTTGGGCACTCGGTCTGTAAAAGGTTCTCCATCACTGCTTTAGGCAGTCAGTGCCAACAAAGGGGGTTTCAACCAAGTATTAGAAATTAACATTTTATTTACAATTATTTAATTTGTCCAATTACTTTTGAGCCCCTGAAATGAAGGGATTGAGTTTAAAAATGATTTAGTTCCTCACATTTTTATCCAATCATTTTGTTCAACCCACTGAATTAAAGCTGAAAGTCTGAACTTCAACTGCATCTGAATAGTTTGTTAAAAATCCATCGTGGTAATGAACAGAACAAAAATTAGAAACATGTTTTCTCTGTCTAAATATACATGGACCTACCTGTAGACATTACATACACAGCTCTAGCACATGCCCATTACACAGATAGTTTACTGTATACACATTGCACAAAAAGCTCTGCTACATGACCATTACATCGATCGAACTACAGTGTGCACATTAGGCTAAATGCACCCAACAGTTGTTTTTTGCTGTCCGCAAATCGGGATCCGCAAAAAATCTGATGGTCCATCAGTTTTTTTGAGGATTTCTTTGTTTTACAGATCCCTTGTAATAAATGCCTATCCTCGTCCGCAAAATGAGAAAGAAGTAGGATATGCACTACTTTTTTGCTGGAGGGAAACACGGACGCGGAACACAAACGGATGAAATGTCAGCATTTTTTTGCTGATCCATTGAAATGAATGGGTTCCTGTCCTATCCGCGAAAAAACTGAAACGGAAGCCAAGAAAAACAACCGTCGCGTGCATGTAGCCTTACACACAGAAAACTGTACAATAGACTGGTTACACTGACATAGCCCTGCTTTATACACACCTTCCATACATAAAGTACCTGCATTCTCCATCAGCACAGCCTGTGTTCCCCTAACTCCTACCACACACATGGCTGATCACATGACTGTGACATCACCACAGGCCCTGTGACCACAATGTAGTCTGGACCTGCTCCTGGTGAGAGAGATGTCTGCGAGGGGCGGGGTTTATTGGGAGAGAGGGCGTGGCTTCATGTGTGTCAGACATGGGAGCTTCTGATACCGCGCTCAGCCTCTGAGGGGGGCGTCTGCTGAGGAGGGAGACAGTCCGCGCGTCCCGTGTGCACACAGGAGGAGTTATAGAAAATCCATCAGATGACGGATTCTCTGTAAACTCACTGAGAGCAGCCTGCTGTGTATAGGAAGCACAGCAGGCTGTAGAACAAAAACGAAAAAGATAGATAAATAGACCCAATGGAAGAAATCATTTTCTCCACAAAATCAATCAATTAGTATTAATTTTTTTATTTTTATTTTTACAAAGGTGTCCATACCCTTTAAGACTTGCTCCAAGGAAGGAGGTTTCTCTTTGCTGTTCATAAATGGGAATTCTGGAGAAGTTTACTCATATGAGTCCTTTCCTCTAGGGCATTTCTTTCAAAGTAAGGAAGAAATAAGCATTTTATAGTGGTGAAGATGACCACAATGATTTAAATCCATGTGCTATCCATTTGGAAAAGCTTCAGTAGCTTCCATTTACTGAGGATAATCGTCCAGTGGCCAAAATAGATTCAAATACAGAGAAGCGGCATGACCAATCATGCGCAAAATGGAGAGTTATAACTCGTGAATGGAATACTTTAGACTTTCTGGCTTCTTGTAATCAGCATTTTTGGAAACACGAAACCATTACTTGGATTTTTAGAACTTTTGTAAACAAGGGGGTGACATTTCTTCTATTAACCTATTTGATGTCTGTATCACAGTCATCATGTCCAGACAAAGACACATCATTCCCTATGAGCAGGGCCAGCTCCAGGTTTATGTGGGCCCTTGGGCGATAAATCTTAGTGGGCCCCCCGTGGCCCCCATACAGTATAATGACCACTAGTGGCCCTTCACACAGTATAATGACCCCCCAATGCCCCCACACACCGTATAATAACCCCCATTGCCCCCCCCACAGTATAAAGACCCCTACAGTGGCCCCCACACAGTTTAATGATCCCACAGTGGCCCTCCATTCAGAATAATAACCCCCAGTGGCCCCATACTGTATGGAGGGGGCACTGGGGTCATTATACTGTGTAAGAGGCCCACATCACCGTACAATATACTAGAATCTATATACTATAAAGATATTAGCCCTACTCTGGAATAATAATACAATTAGGGCGTAATTTATTAAACAGAAAGACACCTATATTAGGAGTATTTCTGACAAAGATTATGGCGAGAAGGTCCTTTGCGCCTCAATCTGAAACTTTTCCCCACTCATGCCAGGTCTAAAAAAAGGTGGCATGGGTAGGAAAGGGGATATATTGCCATACAGTTATTGGATAACACCACCATACAGTGACTGGATACTTCCATACAGTGATCAGATAAAACCGCCATACGGTAACTGGATAACACTGCTATGCAGTGACTGGATAAAAGGGTATAAGATGCCACAGTACATAGAATGACGAGGGGCACTGTACAGGGTATGGTAGGCGGGCACAATGCAGGGTACAAGGGGCACAGTATGGGGTAGGGGCACAGTTACATGACCCTGTGACGTTAGGAAGGTCCTTATGGTGAATGTAGTTCAGATGCCACCATAATGAGGCAGAAGAGTGAGACAGGTGACCGGGGCCCTGGATGGACAGGAGGGGTGAACACAGAAAGTAGGTGGAAGGGGCTCTGATGGGGATTCATACAAGAAGTAGTGGCAGGAGGTCTATTCAGGGCAGCAATAGGAGATAGGAGGGTGGAACAGGAGCTCTGGATACATGAGGGAGGAAAGGAGACAGCAGGGGCTCCATGAGTATGAGATAGGACAGAATATGGGAGGGCAGGTGTCATGGGAGCAAACTGCTTAATGAGGCAGTAAAACAACTCAATAGCATGAAGCTTTTAGTCTACAGCATCCAGCAGCAGCTTGAAGAGTTCCCTGCCCCCCCAGAGAAGAGACAGTCACAGTGCGGACTCACTCACAGACTTATCTGCACCCCTTCACACTGCTGCTCCAGCCCTGCAGTCTCTCTGCTCCTCAGGCAGCACGTCCTGTGTAGAGGGGGCATGTCTGAAGCTTCTCAGGCAAGATGTCCTACTCTGCTGAACAGACTGAAGAGGGGCATGTCTGAAGCTCCGCAGCACAGTAACTTGTAAGGCGGACAGAAGCAGCCGGCCTCTGCATGCTGTTGATGCTCCTTGCTCCAGTCTGACACTGCGGCCCTGCTACTGCTCCTGGGTCCTTTCTGCCCTCAGGAGGGCCCGAAGCATTCCCACCAAAGCCTTAGGTGGCACCCAGACTGCCTGTCACAGGTACCTCCATATAGTGTCTGGGATAATCCACAGAATACCCGTGATGACAGATGCCCTTCAACATTCTGCCTCAACAGCAACGTTCTGATGTCAACATCATGAACCTGTTACACAGTGCAGAAGAGGTATGGCGCACTTGCTGTATGTTTAATGTCATCTATAAGCTTTACATCTTATACAGTGATATTTGCCCGCATGTGATAATATATTTATTATATTTGATGCATTTTTGAAGACTGCCAGATATACAGTGTATCAAAGATTCACCTGTGCATTAGTGTTGATCACGAATTTTCGAGTTGCGAATTTTAATCGCGAATATCAGCACTCGAGAATTGCGAATATTTAGAATATTCGCTTTATGCGAATTTTTATATTAAAATTTTCGCATGCAAGAAAATAATGTCATTATTTTCTTGTTTGCGAAAAATCGCATAAAAATTCGCATAAATTAGCATAAAAATTCGCATAAGCTGGTATTTAAAGGTATCTTTTATGCGAATTTTCAGCAAACAAGAAAATATTGTCTGGAGATTACGAATTTGCGAATTTTCGAATATATGGCGAATATTCGCCCAAATATTCGCGAAATGTCACGAGTCGAATATTGCCCCTGCCGCTCATCACTACTGTGCATACCCAGGAGAACATCTGCTCCCCTCTCCACTGTCAGCATTGCCTAGGACTGCCATGTGGGCCACGAGTGGTGCCTGTGTTCTGCTGCTAGTCTCAGGAAGGGCTGGCTTTGTGGTTTTGATTATGTAATATTCACGCTTGATTTTCAGGTTATGGTTTTATATTATGTACAATCATTGTTATAAATTCCATAATAAGGCAAGCACAAGTTCACCAAAAGAATACTTGGAGGTAATGCACCAGATGAATTACAGGCCACAGTGAAATCTCTTTGAGATGACCATCCAAAACTGCATTGAAAAGAGGTCTTTTAGAGGGTGATCTTCTCAAAGAAGGTGGCTAGTATTTGCTAGTAGTAATATGTGATGGAACTGAAAATTTGTCACAGTGAATCTGGTCCAGAGAATGTACGGTCTTCTCCAAGAGGTGGTCTTTTGGTGAGGTTTGACCATTTATTATAATCTTGCCTGAATTTCAGCATCAAAATAAGAGCTTCATGTGTTTAAAATAATCACTAATTGAACCCTTACTAATTATGATAAATCTTGCAGCAGGATCATTAGTGCTCACAAGAAGTATCCTGACTACATTGTTTCAATGTAAGTATCGCAGCTTTTATTGTTTCCAAAAGGTCCTTTGTGTAACCATCTAATTGGCAATTATATCAGTATCTACTTTAATACCTAATAGTGCTTTAAGAAAACTTTTTTCTAATTATTAAATGAAGAACAGAGTCTCTGTGTATTTGGCAACATTAATAAATATCTTACTACATTCCACAAAATAACTGGAAAAATATATTAAAATATTAGATTTGTCTGGATGAAAAATATATGGAACAACTAACATCTAAACTACGTACTGGGCTGGCAGTGGCTCCGCTAAAGTCATGGAGAGGCACTGGCCTTTTCATAACCGGTGCTTACTCCCACAGTTCTAACTGTAAGACAGCTTTCGAGTTGTCTTACATTTATACCTTTTCTGAAACAGGCGTAGAAGATAGTAAATGAGAGGAGTCTGCCAGCCCATCCCTTCCCTGCCCACGCCATGCCCACTTTTTTAGACCTGGCATGAGCATGGCGAAGTCTCAGATTGCGGCCGAACTAGCTGTTGCTCCACAATCTGTGCCTGAAATACGACTAATATAGGCATATTTCAGCTCAATAAATCACCCCATAATCCTTCATGGTGTTCCTTAAAGGGATTTTTCAAGACTTTCATACTGATGACTAGTGTTGAGCGAATCAAGCTTGAATGGCATCTCTGTACAGCATTCAAATGTATGGGCGCCAGCGAGGAAATTCATTAATTCCAATGCCATACATGACTTTGGTGAATAACTTTGGGATTTGATTTTCCGAGGTACCAGCCAGTACTGAAGCCAACTCCGGATCCATGTTTTAAAATGGTTTTAAAGTTTAAAAATCGATGGCGAAGTTATTCACTGAAGTCTTGCAAGACTTCGGGAATAAATTACTTCGCCTGCCGTAGCCGATCCATTTTGATTCTGTACAGAGATCCGATTCCATTCAGCACTAAAGCGAACCACCTGATAGCGGCATCTGACAGTAATAGCACAATGTAAAATTAAAAATAAATAAATTAAATCATACTTACCTAATCCATTTGGTCGAGGTGGCACGCCACCGCCATCTTGATTGATCTAGCGTGAAATCTCGTGTGGCCCGTGGCAACCCACATGGGGTTTCGGGCGAGATCTTTAATCAAGATGGAGGCTGCAGTCCGTTACGAGCAAATGGATAAGGCAAATATGATTTCTTTGGCTTTTCACACTATTTCAGGTAAAATCGAGTCGGAAAGCAAGAGGTAATTCAGCTAGCATTAAATCGAATTTATCCTGAAATTCGGATCGACGTCCCGCTTCATGGTCTTTGATTCGCTCAACACTAGTTATCAGTATTTAAGTCTCGTAAAAACCCACAGTCAGACCACTAGCGACCAGCTAGTTTCCTATCCTGTGGATTGGAGATAAATTGTAAACTTGGCACAACCCCTTTGAAGGGATCCTGTGGCATAGTTCATGCAGTCTGATCTGTTGGCAGCATATGCGTAGAGCAGGAACAGCTGAGCAGATTGTCATATCACTTTATGAGAAAGATTTATTATCACTTGTACTTTATTTATTTTAATAATGACTATTCTGGGCTTAGGAGTCCCTGGCTTTGTATGCTATTTTATGTGCATACAAGGAAAGCTAGTGTTGAGCGAATTAAAGTTGACGAAGTGGAATTTGATCCAAATTTTAGGAAAAATTCGATTCGCCACAAATCCAAATTTCCTAGCGATTCGTGGTATCAAATTTTTACTAAAATGGCTCGTGCACATGTTAGAACGAGGAAGTAAGAAGCCTGGGAAGGAGGGATCACCCATAATGCAGTGCAGCCAGCCAATCAGCCAGCCCC